>PVKC010002946.1:0-40902 GCA_004027635.1 Crocidura indochinensis | reverse complement strand
AAAAAAAAAAAAAAAAAAAAAAAAAAAAAAAAAAAAAAAAAAAAAAAAAAAAAAAAAAAAAAAAAAGGAACAAGAAAAAGAAAAAAAAAAGGACAAGAGATTCGTCTGTGTCCCCACCTCCAAATCCTCATTCTTCTAATGAGCAAGAGGTGATATTAATTTCTCTATCATCTCACTATCAATTGTGATGGGAAAGATCATATTCATTATGCCAATCTTGAAAAATCCTTCATCAGGCCAATCTTGGATGTGATGAAGCTTTAGTTTTACCTCAAAACCTCAAAACCACTTCCAAGGACAACTCTTTAATGTCTTCAGGACTTTATAAAATCAGACTAAGAGATCGTCTGTTTCTATGCAAAGCTTCTTACATAAGTCAATCTCAAGCCAGTGATATGGCTTAGTAGCAGTGCATTTGTCTTGCATGTTTGAAGTTCCTGGATTTACACCCAGCAGCACAAATCAATAAATATGTTAGATGATTATGGTGCTCTGTGTTTCACTCTCTCTGTACTTTTTTGAAAGCAAAGTGGACAAAGTGCAATACCAGAACTGTTTCAAGGATCTCACTCAAGGCCAGTAGGCTTCTTTTTCATAAACTAAATGATACTTGAACTCTCAATGAAGTAAAGACAGAATTTGTTCCTGCAGTGTCACTTATTCCAAAGAGAAGGGTGGTCCTGTTCTGATGTGTGAATGAAGTCTTTGGTCTGTGATAGCAAAGACCAAGAACTGGATTCTCTTCATTGTCTAGTGAATTGTGTGCACCCCTCACCATCCTTCCTCCAAGAATATAGTAGTTAAGTCACAGGGAAATGTGTTATAAAATGTCAGTCAAGATTATCATTCATAGTCTGAAGATTGATGATTTCTGCAGATGTTTGGCTTCTGGGCAGAGTTTCTTTCCTGTTATAAAAGCAAAACACTATGTAAGATGTTCTTTGAGATCTACAAATAATCTTTGTTCATTTCCATGAAAAATCTGCATTTGGAGAATCTTCCCAACAAGTTGCTGACATCAGTAACTTTTAGTGTATTTTTTATCAACAGTTAGTATATTTTTCAGCCTCTTCTAGGCCAAAAATCTCCATCCATAGAGTAATAAAAGTAAATCAAAGTTTTTGCTCTGGATGAGAGTACTATCAAGCATTATACTATCTGGGTGCGAAAGGGGACATAAATACATAAATATATAACACCGATGCAAAACAATTATCTAGCAAAGCAAGACAATTTTTGCTAAATGAGAGTTACCATGATACCATCTAAAGTTTGGGGATTCCAGCCAGCGACATTTTTTTTTAAGTTCTAGAGTCAGTCAATTGGCAAAGACATGTAAGTGTAGGAGATGTACCTTGAAAGATGAAAGATTAAAAACAAATGGAGCTGGGGGAGAAAGAGTGGTTCAAGCAAGGAAAAATGTGCAAGTGCCATGAAAAGTTGCTCTGAGTATTTGTTATTATGAAAAAGAAGAATCACCTGGAATGCTTTTAAGTAATGCTAATGTCTCAACCTCATCACCAGAATGTACATTTTTATAATCAGCTGGGGGAATGGGGCTTGGTACTGTTGTCTTTTAATTGACCAGAACATTCTAATAGAAAGCCAAAGTTAAAAATCACTGAGAAAAAACATAAGTTATTTCTATCATAATCATGGGAAATGAAATTAAAACGGTGCTGTTTCTATAGGGATTTAACTGGATCATCAAACTGTGGCCTTTGTGGAATGTTTACATGTACCTATATTATTCTCTAGTCTTTAAAATTCTCATATAATTGCTGCTCATAGTGGCTATATCTACTTGAAGAGTGTGGGGCAGAGAGATAAAACTATCATCCCAACCATTACCCTGAAGTCAAGACTAGCTAAGAAGGAGTAATTGTTAACTCAAAGCAGCTTGTATCCATCAGGCTTTGAGGTAATCATAGCAGAGGGCTTTATTATTGTGCCCACTAGTGCCCCCAGCAACTATTTTACAACAATCTGTAAGCCTTGCTTAGCTCTCCAATTCTACAAATTGAAAAATCAAGTTTAATTACTTGCCTTGGGCCTTGAGGCTAGCTGGTAACAATTCCCTGTATCAAGTTGGCTCCCAAAGTAAATCTGTCCTAGTCTTCTGTTGGTGTTGGAATGCTCTGTATCTAACAATGTTATTTCTTCAATGAATGAATTAGCATTACAGATCAGTGGGTGAAAGATGACTGGTCTACCAGAGCTGCCAGTGCAGTGATTATGAGTGTCAGCAGCTCTGGAGATCCCCAAAGCCCCATGTCTTACAGCCTTTGCGGCTCCATTCAATGAGATCTTCGTCATGCATACTTACAGCTCATCTGCTTTTACTTCTGGGGAGTGACGTCTTCTTAGCTCCAGAGCTTTATGGCGGTTCTGATTTCTCTCTGAAGCTCCTGTTCAAAGAAGATTGATTTTTGCTACACTCCTAAAAATGGAGAAGAAAGCCCAGCAATTTCTACTGATACATTTTTAAAAGATTCCTTATGTCTTTGGGAACATCTGGGTTTATTGCCAATGATGAGACTGAGAAATTTTATGAAACATAATGGAAGAAAGCTAGAGACTTGGCACTACAGTGGCAAGAAGAGATAGGTCAATTTTGTGCCATTCCCGAAATGTTCTTTTCTGTTTCTCTGTCTCCAAATCCATTATTGATATAAGAACAGCTTCTGACATATTTAGCTGTAGGAAAAAGAAAGCCTCTTAAACAATGATCCTCCACTCTGGTTGTTCATAATACTTATCTTGACATCTTTAAAAATAAGGGTACAGAGGCCCCACTTGTAGACCCATTGGATCAAAATTATGAGAACGGAACCTAGGAATTTGTATTTATTTACAATTCTCCAGGTGATTTTTTGTGCATCTGAGCATAACAACTACTGCTCAACAGAGATACAAATCTTAATAATTTTAGTTTCTTTGTCACATGGCTCAGAAAAAAAACCCAACAATTATTTTTGTTGGGTAGCAACTTCTATTATTTGCAAGTGATTTCCATATAAATTAAATTTACTACCTGTGTGCTGGCTCCATGCTTAGAATTCTAACTAAAGTTTTTACATATGCAGCTTGAAAATTAGGTTTGTAGAAGCTTGTGATTATGAGATTGAAAGATAAAAGTTGGGTTTTCTGCCAGCTATGTAATAATTTCCCAATTGCTTTGTTGTTGGTCTTCAGTTAACTAACATTTGCTTTCCTGTCTCTGCCATTTTTAAAGCCCAATTAACTTCATTCTTGTTCACACCCTTATTAAAAGCATAATTATAGCAGTGTTCTCCTGGGACCATCTTGGGTAGATTTTACAGGATGAATTGGTCAGGTACTAACAAGGTTCCATATAACTCTCTTAATTTCAGGAAATCATTGTGGTTGTAGAGCTTGCCTACTTCATATTAGAATGGAGGAGTCAAGAATCTTGATTTGGAAAAAAATTATATATATATCACTCCCAAATACAGAAGAATCTAGGATCCTAAAATCTACCTTAAAAAGAATTATTCAGGATCCGGACAAATTCAAGACTTCAAATTCTCAATCTGATGTTCTTCTCAAAAGATTGTGTTAATGCCAAAAAGCCACCAAGTTTTGATACTAGACTGAGATATAGGGGATGGTAATATACCACTGTGCTTAGCTAGAGCATTAATATTGTGAGACTAAGAGTACATGAAACTTCAAGAAGAAGGTTGTGCAAAGTCGGCTGTTAGCCAAGCATTCTTGTCATTGTAAGAGTTATTCTTTGGCAAAAACTAATTGCCAATTGGTTTATTCACAACTAATTTTGTAGAATGTCTCCTATGAGCCAAGGCATATTAGAGGAGCTGGAAACTGAATGATGAGGTTTCTTGCTTCCACCACATTTATATTTCAACAAGGAGATAAAAGTTCACATTAAAAAATAAATAGTCTCAGTGCTATAGAGCAAAATTAATGGAAGAAAAGCAAACAGAGTCTGCTGAAGGCTGCCTTAAGCGGGCTGACAAGAATCAGTTCCTTTTCTGCTTATTTAATTTGTCTTAGCTATACGAAGCAGAACTCAGGGCTTACTCCTGACTGCACTTAGAAATCACTCCTGGAGGTGCTTAGGGTACCATCTGGGGTGCCAGTCATCAAATCCAGGTAAGCCACATGGAAAGCAAGCACCCTACTCATAGTACCATTGCTCCAGTCCTTTAAGGAAATAACATTTGAACTGGCATATCATTCAGTATTAGAAAGAAAAACAGCCAGTGTGAATAAGGGGTAATAAATCACAAGATTGGAAAATGTGTGATATATTCAGAAAACAGAAATCAAATTGGTGTACTTAGACACAGGGAGGAAAGAATAAAGAATTGGATGAGAAACAAGTGAGATCATGGGATAGAGGGAAGAGTTAAATGCTTTAAGAAAGTCATCGAGAGATTTTCCATATGAAAGTGTTGATTTGCATTACATTTTAGAGATCATCCTTTAGACTATTTGGGGAGTATGAATTGTAGACTAGAAACCAAGGAAGAACTTAGGACTCCAATGAGGACTAGAGCAAGTGGGGAAGATGGATCAGTAAAATGGACAACACTGATATGGAGAGCTTTTGAATTCAGGATTGAACCAACATCTGAACAGCCTAGCTTTAGATAGGGTCAGAAAAATCAATAGCAGATCTAATCCCAGTGGGGATCATAGTTCCTGCCCTATCTCTACTTGAGTTAATTTGTTTTGAATCAAAATAGAATAATTTTTGGGAAACATTTAGAATTTTCATCTTAACTAAAGATAAAGGAAAAAATTCTATACAAGGAGAAATTTTCATTTGTTACTTTTGAGCTCCTTGTCCTAAATATTTCAGAAGAGCATTCCAATAGCTTTCATAGTTTTTGTTTACTGGGCTTTAAAATATCTGCTGAAATGTTCTGTTTATATGACTAGTTTATTTCTTTTTCGAGAATTTTGAAACTTCAGTTCTTTACTGAGTCATTTATGCTATCTGTATTTACATATGATATGATCTTTTTTAGTTAACTTTCTTTTTTTGTTTTTTTGTTTTTTGGGTCACACCCTAAGGCACTCGGGTTACTCCTGGCTTTGCGTTCAGAAATCACTTATGGTGGGTTCCAGGGAACATATGGTATGCTGGGTATTGAAACCAATTCTGTCCCAGCTCTGCCGCATACAAGGCAAACGCTATACTTCTGTGCTATCGCTTCGGCTCCTATAGCTACTTTCTTATGTGAATACAAACATAATAGTGGCCATCTAATAACAGTATGCTCACAGCATTTAATAATCTAACATTTCAACTTCTTTAACTCTTTATCCTTGAATATTGTTATAACGTTATATAAATTAAGATAGGGAAGCCAAAAGAACCTGGGGAGAACCTGGGGAAGGCAGTTAATTCATTGGCCCCTGATTCTACAGCTATAGTAACGAAGATTGGTCACAATGTTCTGCAGTGGTTCTGAATCACCTAGCTCCTTTTTACACATTCACGCCTGTTTATATGCCAGAAACTTCCACCTTCAAAAACACCAATTTTGTCTGCAAAAACTCCAAGATACAACTGGGAGGCATTTTAAATATGAACTGCCTGCTATATGCCAGGCTGGAAAAATAAACTTCATCTGCCAAAACTGATTAGACAAAGCTACCAGAGGGCCCAATAAAATGCCCCCTCATGTCCTCAGTCATTTTATTCTTTCTTTTTTTTGGGGGGGGGGTCACACCCGGCAGTGCTCAGGGGTTACTCCTGGCTCCATGCTCAGAAATTGCTCCTGGCAGGTACGGGGGACCATATGGGGCACCGGGATTCGAACCGATGACCTTTTGCATGAAAGGCAAACGCTTTACCTCCATGCTATCTCCCGGGCCCCCATTTTATTCTTTCTATGACTCACATGTCTACCACTCTCCAGGACTCTCCTGTGTTGTACCACCTTTTTGATTCCAACAGTGGAAGAAGTCACTCAGGAAGGCATGGAGCAAATTCTAGTTGCTCTCCAGAGTCATTTGAGATTGACCTAAAGAAGTTAAGAATGTCATTGTACATTGTATGACTGTAACTCAATCATGAACAACTTTTTCTATGGAAAAAAATCTATTATAAACAAAGTTGTAAACATGATGTTTAAATTAAAAAAAATAAGGAGGGGCCCGGGAGATAGCATGGAGGTAAGGCGTTTGCCTTTCATGCAAAAGGTCATCGGTTCAAATCCCGGTGCCCCATATGGTCCCCCGTGCCTGCTAGGAGCAATTTCTGAGCATAGAACCAGGAGTAACCCCTGAGCACTGCCGGGTGTGACCCAAAAACCATAAAAAAAAAATAAAAAAAATAAGGAGAAAAAAGCAAAGAAGAAGCATTGTCTAATTTGTTACCACTCTTTATTATTTTAAAATATTTGAAGACTCTTCAGAGGTAGTGGTAGTAGCAATAGGGAAATAAGCCTGAGAAAACAAAAGTTCATACTATATATCCTAGCTGCCTCTGTTAGAATGCATGCTTCTTTTGACTTAGCATGCAAATTTATCCCAAAAACTAGCTTGAAAATAACAGATTCCCACTCCCGGATGTCAGAAAAGACAATGAATTTAACATAATTAAAATGTAAAAAACCTATTATTTCACTTTTTATCTTTATTAATGGATTTTTCAGCAATGACTGTAATGGCAGTTACTGGCATGATGCATCTCCTACGCTATAGATTTAGCTTACATATTTCAACTAAATAAATAGAAGTTGATATATGAAGATTTAATTTTATCCAAATATAAAAGTCTAATTTTCTATAAATTGGCATAATTTATTGAAAGTGTTGAAATTATCTAATGTAATCATCAATGTGTTCACTCAACTATTAGATTTCCAATAAAAATGTTCTTTAAAAATGTTGTACTATTTATGTCAAATTTTTTCATGGCTTTATTAGCTTCTTATATTTAAGACTACCAAGAGGAAAAATGATCTGTACTTATAGTTGCATTAGGCTATAATCTTTGAAAAGATTACAGTAGAACATAATTAATTAAAGAATTTTGAAAGCCATTCAAGACTTTAAATATCCTCCAAATAGCTAGAATCCTAAAATGGCATAAAAATTTTTTTAAAACAAAACACATCTTTAAACTTCTAAAGTAAAGGTAAATGCCTCCTTATTGAGCAGTTTTAATTAAATATTTAGCAGAAAGTGAGGGTATACGAATCATAGCTGATTAAGTCCTAATCCAAAACAAAGTTCTCCAAAGACCCAAACAATATAATGACAGCTTTAATCATAAGTTGTCACTAGATTCATATTGAGTATTGATTAGAAAATTCTCATTTTTCTTTAAGCAAAACTTTTATAGCTATATTGTCAAAGGTTATCTTTAAACCAAAAACTACGAAGATCTATTTCTTTTATATTTTATTTATTTTGAACATGGTTAAAATTTAAGGTACAGGGATCAGAGGGATATAATAATGCATTTGCCTTATATGCCTTATGGTTAACCCTGACATAGATCTTCAGTTCCACTTATATTCCCCTGAGAATGACCAGGAGTAAACCCAGCACAGAGCCAGGAGTATGCTTTGAGAACTGGCATTGTGGTCCCAGAACAAAATAAATAAATAAATAAATAAATAATAAATATAAAACACATGTAATTTAAGGCACAAAAGAGGATTTAATGAAAAACCTCTCTTCCCTCTCCTATCCTGGAGTCATTAAAGTACCACTTAGCAATCACTTCTCAGATCATTATTTTAAACTTACAGATTTTTCTAAAGTAAGCAAGCAAAGTGAACATAGACCAAATGTCCCTTTTAAGTTATTTCATTTCAGAGATGCTGTACATTATGAAACCACATTCTCCCTTCCCATTACTGGCTTGAGCAATGGGTACCTACTCTGCCCTGGTCTTAGAGCTTTCTTTTGGAATTCAAGGAAAAAAGCTCAGTGTGACTATTGAAGAATGAAGAGAGGTTTTTCAGAGAAGGTACATTCACTGAGTACAGAGAATGAAATGAAGTTCCATAATACTCTCATCTTTGGATATTGGTGAGCACATCATTTCACCTTATCCAAATAATTTAGATGGGTTGTTAAGTTTCAGGGTAATGGTTCTGGAATCCAAACCTATTGGGTTCAGTCTCTTATAGGTACTTGGAAATGTTGAAGCTTACTGCCTCCAAAACTACCTGCAATGTTCAGGCATCTGGAAGTGGGAACTCCCTTTGTTTTTTTTTTGTTTGTTTGTTTGTTTGTTTTTTCACCAAGCTTGAGTGTCTTCACAGGTGACAGAAGTTTCTCTATAGGAAAGGGTTGAAGAAGGTGGATGTCCTAAAGCAATGGTTGGCAACCTGCGACTCGTGAGCCACATGTGGCTCTTTGGACTTTTTTTTTTTTTTAATATGGAACGCTTCACGAATTTGCGTGTCATCCTTGTGCAGGGGCCATGCTAATCTTCTCTGTATCGTTCCAATTTTAGTATATGTGCTGCCGAAGCGAGCACTCTTTGGACTTTTAATTTGGCTCTTCTGTGTGCGGGGCTGCTGCTCCAGGAGTCAGGATTCTGCTTCTAGCCTCTGTCAGTGCGCGACCTGTGCGCAGCCCCAGGTGGAGGCTCCAAGAGTGTAAGATGATACTCAGTATCAACCCCAAACAAAGGTGTTCCCCCACCAACTCATCCTTTCTTAAAATTCTTCCTTTGATATGTAATATGAATATGTATCTCTCTCTCTCTCTCTCTCTCTCTCTCTCTCGATCTGAAGCCTCCTGGTTTGGGGAATTGGTTTTAATAAAGAGGTGTTCTAGCTCTTTGGGCTCGAGACAGAGAGTACAAAGTAAAAGGCCATGAACTCCATGATCATCCTTTCCTGGCTAGCTTGGTTCATTATTTCTTTCCTGCTACCCTGCTTCTTCAGACCAGGTTGGGTGGAGTTTAGAAATACAGTGCCTGGAGTGATCTTAAAACACATATTTTATTTTGCACAAGAGTGGGCATCTTCTGGGCCCGGGAGATAGCATGGAGTTAAGGCGTTTGCCTTTCATGCAAAAGGTCATGGGTTCGAATCCCGGTGCCCCATATGGTCCCCCGTGCCTGCCAGGAGCAATTTCTGAGCATGGAGCCAGGAGTAACCCCTGAGCGCTGCCGGGTGGGACCCAAAAACCAAAAAAAAAAAAAAAGAGTGGGCATCTTCAATGAAGGCAATGAAGGGATTCTCAACCCAGAGTTTTCTTTTCTGTGGATTCTCATGTTCAGAGTACTCATGATTAAAGTTGTGAGCTAATGACCTTAAATGCTGTTTTTCATATTGATTATGGCTTTTTGCATAATATAAGTGCCATTCAGAAATTTTTTGCAAGAGTGGAAACATTTCAATATCTCCTTCTCAGACACAGCTATCCCAGAATCAGATTCTTTTTTGAACACATCCATCTTATATCTTACTGTAAAAACTAATTGTGAAACTCCGCTGCAGAGAAATATTAAGTTCATAGAGAAAATGAACAATGTCTGCAAAATACACAAGCTTAACTACACATTCCTTGTCCAACTGGGGCTGTACAAAGTCAGAGTTCTGATCTCACAGGAACTGCACTACTTTTTCCCTCTTGCCAACAAGGCAAGAGAGCACCCTTCCCCACAACAACCACTTCACTTCTTCATGCAGAAGATGCTAATAGTGAGTATCCATACTCTCACCGAGGGTGGTGAATATCCTGGATCTGATCACAATTGTGAATTTCACAAATTACCTTTATTGTGTCATCTGTCACAGAGTTTATTTCAGCAGGGAGTTTTTCTGAATCCAGTCTATCATACAATGGGTGGATACAATGTACGGATGTGCAAACTTCTGTTTCTTGTGACTACACAAAAACACTGAGCCATGCACAGTGCATCATCTGTACAGATATCAACACACCAGATTATTATTCTGAGTGAAATGAGTCAGAAGGAGAGGTTGTAGACACAGAATAATCATTTGTGGTGTGGCATATAAGAATAATAAATGGCAATATGGTAATAATATCTAGAGAAAATAGGGATGAGGGACAGGAGGACTAGTCCATAATAGAAAGCTTGCCATAAAAAGTAGTGAGTTCAGTTAGAAAAGAGAAAGGTAAATTATGACATTAATAGTGGGAACATATCACTCTGGACTAGAACTGGATGCTGAAAATGGATGTGACATGCATGGTACCCTTTAATTAACAATATTGCAAACCATGGTGTCATAAAGGAAATTTTGCACAACTCAGTGTCATAAAGGAAAAGAGAGATAGAAAGAAAAAAGTAAAATGACTGCCCCTGACATAGGCAGAGGAGAGTGAAGGGGAAGGAAACAAGGGACATTGCACTGGAGAAGGGTGGTGTACATTCTATGATTGAAATGCAAGTTTGTAACAAATATGCTTAAATAAAATTTTTTAAATGTTTCAGGCACTCTATCATAATTCCTTTATGAAATGATATCATATGCCTTTAACAAAGTGCCATTTTTGTCTTTGTGTGTATTTTAGTTTGGTTTCTTGCAGCACACATAAAGTGTCAATTTCCTTTCAGTGAAATCACTACTTTTCCCTGGAACACTGTTCTTGCTTTTAAAGATTGTTAAAAGTTTTTTTCTTTTACCTACTTCATCTCCATATTGTAGGGTTTCAAATTTTCAGCACATTTTGGTATAAAGAGGAAACGTTTTGCTTCCTTATTATCAGAAATCAAAGCATTTTTCCTCAAGAAGGGTGTTCACTATCCAGAATTAACAATTAGTGGATTCAAAAATTGTATTTCATGGTGGATGTTTCTTCACATCTAAATCAGTTTAATCATAAACAACAGAGGAAAGGAAACACAATATTTTCGATGTTAGAAGAAGTTATTTTGTTTGAAAACAAATTATCAGGTTTTGCTCAAGATTTTAACAGAAAAACTTTGATTAACCTTCCAAGCCTGATGAAACATCACCAAGAAAATAATTCTGATATTGACATTATCTATTTTAAAGCAGCACTTTTAAATATAAGAGGTTTCAGGATTTCAGAAACAGCAAAGTGACATTGGCCTTTGTTAAAAACATCTGGATGCCACTGTAACGGAATTAAATTTTTTCCCTTTAATATTAACATTGGCAACTTTGAAATGCAATTTCTGGATTTAAAAAACAAAGAACTGTGGAACTCGAAATTTGAACGTCTTTGTGCTAATTTAGAAAGACTGGAGAAACACAAATGTGAACTTAGTTCACAGCACAAGTGGTCTGCTTTGAAAAACCTGGAGAAGGAAGATATGTTGATTTTTAACACCTGGAATAGTATTCCTGACTCATGTAATCAACTAAAAAAGCTAGTGTTTGCTGTTCTTTCCTTGTTTGGGTCTACATTTTTATGTGAACAATCATTTTCAAGCGTGAATCTTATCAAGAGTAAATTGAGAAATTGTCTCATCGATGAGAACATGGAATCGTGCCTAAAATTAAAAACAACAATATAAAAACCTGACTTACTCAAACTATCCAAGGAAATGCAAGGCCAATGTTCACATTAGTGTTTGTGACTTTGTCAGTCATTGTCCAGATGTAATTTTCTCTACATTGTAAGGCAAATTTTATGGAATTTTATGTTATCAGTAAATATCGTTCTAAAATTTTATGTTTTATTAGTTGTATTTTTGTATCCTCTTGACCTATGTGGATACTTGTATGAAAAATATTCTCAATAAAAACTTATTGAAACTAAAAACAGTGTGCCATACTATGTATTTTCGGTTTTAAAAATGTGGTTCTAGGGGCCGGAGAGATAGTATGGAGGTAAGGTGTTTGCCTCTCATGCAGAAGGTCAGTGGTTCGAATCCCAGCATCCCATATGGTCCCCTGAGCCTGCCAGGAGTGATTTCTGAGCATAGAGCCAGGAGTAACACCTAAGCACAGCCAAAAACAAACAAAAACTAAAACCAAAAAAAAATTACAAAAAAAAATGTGGCTCTCAAAATAAATTTCAATCCTGGTTTTGGCAAGATTTGGCTCAGTTGAAAAAAAAAGGTTGCCGACCACTGTCCTAAAGGAAGGGTGAGTTGAAAATCCATCAAAGGTCTAGATACTTGTTAACATTTAAGAGGAATGTGAGGAAGATAAAAATCTATGACACAAAGAAGACTTTTAGATGTGATCATTTTACTCTTGACATTCATCATTCCTATTACCATTTTTTCCAAAAAAGTAGGTGAGCAGTGCTGAGAGGATTATATACTGTTGAGTATTTAAACAGGGTGGACCAAGTACAAGACAAATGCCTAAACCCCTGTATTGAGTTTCCTGTTCTCTTATTATCTTTTTAAAAGTAACTTTGTGTTAAATATTCATATGCTTATTATAAGCAAACCTCATTCATTGATAAGTTTCTTGAGAACAAGATTATGAGTGATTCACTTTTAATTGTTCTGCCTTAGAGGCTAACACTGGTTTTTAAAGAGCAATGTTCAGTAAGTGGATTATGTTTTGCAAAAATAAATGTTTCAAACCATCACTGATTATAGATGGTTCAAAAGTAATGGAATGTTAGCTCATATCAGTTCTAGTTATATCTCTGTTCATGTAGCCTAGAGAAAGGAAGTTCAGTAAATATTTGTATAGCTCTGGGTTATAAATCCATAAGGCAACAAATTACCTTTTGTGTTTATCTTAGTCACAAGTTATCCGTTTTCATTTTCTAAGAGGTCACACAGAGTAATAGATGAGCTCTAAGAAATAGTTTTTTTACCTCTCATCTCCTCCACTAGCATCCTACTCTGTTCCAAAAGAGACACTACAGTGAATAGAGTTCTTGCGTTGATACCCATATGGTTCCCTGAGACCCACTAAGGTGTGATCCCTGAATGCAGAGCCAGAAGTAACCCCCAAGAACTGCCAAGTTTGACCAAGAAATAGGGAAAGGTAAGGAGTTCCTTTTTTTCTAATTGCCACAAAACGCACTTCACAGCTGCTCCAAAATCTTTACTTTGTTCCCATTTCAATTTCATTTTCTGCTCTCCACCGTCAAACATTTCATCCTGAATTGAATGCATTAAAAAAGATGATAAACCATTCATACCACATAGTTGAAGAAATTAACTCTGCTAGAGTGTGCATTTTATTTTTATTATTTTTTTTATTTTTTGTTTTTGGGTCACACCCTGTGACGCTCAGGGGTTACTCCTGGTTATGCGCTCAGAAATTGCTTGGGGAACCATATGGGACACCAGGAAGTCAAACAGTGGTCCGTCCTAGGTCAGCCAGCCACATGCAAGGTAAATGCCTTTCTGCTGCGCCACCACTCCATTTTAATAGCAGTGGTTAAATCTCAATTCTCTAGTTTCACTAGCACTCTGGGGGAAGGGAAACATAAAGACCTCCAACCACTCTTAGTAGTGGATTCTTCCACTGCTTGTGAACACCTTTGCTGGTATCCAATTGAGTAACAATGGAAGCTCCGGGTGCTGGACTTCTTACTTCTCTCTGAAAACATTATAGAGTTCTTACAGAAGACTAGAACTTGCCCTCAGGTTAAGTCTTTTGACTAGCAACTGGTATATGATAGAATTGCCTGGAATCAAACTCAGAACACATTTTAATGTTAATGTTTAGGGGTGATCTAAGAAGAAATTTAATTACCTTTCTGTACCTTCCTTTCTGTCTATGCAGCACAGGCAATAGAATATACATACCAGGGTTGCTAGGAAAATAAGGTAAGATAAATGTGAAACAGTTGGCACCAAGTAAACACTGAATTCATGCTACCATTAGTATCATCTTTGCCAAAGAATCCATGACTTAATTGGGAGAACAACAGCTATACAGTCAACAAAGCAAATTCCAAGAGTCTATAGTAATTGTTCAATTTGAATCCGGCATGACTTATTGAGCTTGTAAGGTCTGAAAAACTCCTTATAACATTCACTCAGTTCAACCTTTTTTGCTTGCTCTTCACCAAGAGACCAATGTGGAATATGGCAGCCTTTATAAAAGACCTGACTTTCTCTGATAGAAGAGCTGTATAGTCCTTTCTGTTGAGTCAGCCATCGGCATGTGTGATCTGTGAAAAGTTTATTAGCTTCTCTTGAATATCTTTGTGAAAATAGAGGTAATGATGCCTGCTTTCCAGAACTAACATGAGACTGAAGTAAAAGAACAGATGAGAACCACATCATCTATAATTGAATCTTAATATGAACTTACTCTTTTTTTCTATTACCTTAACATTCAAATAGTGTCATCAGTGAGTTACACGTGAAGTATAGACTCTGGAATGATGGCAAAGTTTGGTGATTTCTCCACCTTGCTACCATGTCCTTATAAGGAAGTATGCTTGTCCAATACTTATCTGAAGAGTTAGATTATAAGCCTTTAGAACTCAAATTTCATAGGTATTCAGAATTGCTCCTCAGGAGAGACAGAGCTAGGAGATTAGCTGAATATACCTTCTCCATTTGCCCGATATTCAATGCCAACAGGCAAAACAAGTACTGGTTAAGCAGAGTGTATACAATTCTGAGAAATAGGACTAGGGCAGCAGTACCTTGTCTTTCTCTAGGAAAGCAAAGCAAATGGAAAAACTCAGAAATGTATCAGCACCATTGGCAAGAACTATGAAGAAAGTTGGAAAAGGGCTGAAAACAACACACAGCTAGTGAAACCACTGCTGTCCACCATGGCTAAGGATCCTGTCAGACTGACCTCAGACAGAAAAAAGGCCTTGAGGACCAAGGAAATGGGCCCCAGGCACTGAAGATCGAAAACCAAACTAACAAAGCAAGTCTGTTTCCATTTGTGAGAGAGGAAATAATATGGATTTTGTGACTCACAATGCTCCTGGAAGGCAAACAATTACAAAAGCAAAATGCTTGACCTCCTTAACCATATAGAGTGGACTTCAGAGTTTAGATTTTAGTGTCTGCATGCCTCTATCTTAGAGAGGGTACCAGGAGGAACTAGGATTAGAGATATTTGCTTTTAGGTTCCTGCTTAATTTTGATTGTTTCCCTATAATTCTAATTACTTAAATCTATCTGTGATTCATGATATGAAAAACAATGGAAGCTTTTTGACTTGTGTTCAAGCATGTGAAGGAAGAAAATTTAAATGTAAAAACCCATAAGAGATTAAAATAAATATAGAAGCAGCAATTACATGAGCTCCAAGCTACCTGAATTATACTATTAATGAGGGAATTATAATGCATAGGGAATAGTTTGAAGTCTAAGATATGATCAATATGTAAAAAAAAAGTTGTAGATGTCTTTGAAAATAAAAATCACATGTTATACTAAGGCATTTCATTTTCAAATGAAGCAAAAATAAAATGATCAATTCTCAGCAAAGTTTTAAGGAGACTAGATATATAATTTTGGCATCATGTTTGAATTCATGAATTCATCTCCATAGTGGCATTTTATAGAGTCCTATTTCACAAAATGGACATTGCATGAATTTTTTTCATTGCTATTCCTTTGGAAATAGACAATGACTTTCAGATATGATGTGATTACTATGCAACCTGAACCTGATAGGTACCTCTGGTTATCTGAACAGTGGGTACAGAATTCAGTAGTAAACCATCCAACTTCTACTGAATCTGTCTTCTGTGTACGTAGACAGTTATTATCAAGATTTCCTTTCTGTGGATGAGTTGGCCCAGCAAATGGCAAACATTTGATGAAAATAGAAGAATGGCACCAATTATTGTTGATGACAGTTGAAAATTAAATATGTTGTAATGAATTGCATACTTGGTTGACTACTGAGTCAAAAGAGCTAAATCATGGAGTCCAAAAATTTGGATCTTGATCATTAACTGTTAAAACTTTCCCCTCCCTTGGTTTTGACAGAGAATTTGAATTTTCTAGGAGATTCTCTAGGAGTGTGTTTTATAAAATACAAAAGAATCTCAACAGTGCCACTCCTTGCCTTCTATTTATGTAGGGTTGTTAAGTAGGAACTGAAATCAATGCTAAACTGAATTCTTCCTTTCCATTTTTAATGATGGTTGTTATATTATGAATAAATTTATTTGCAAAAAATTCCAGGCATTTTCCTGTGAAAGAAAGTTGATACCAAAATATAGGTATTATTATGCAAGGTAGGAAGAAAGACATCCAAACCATAGAGTCATTTCCCCAAATCATTCTCTTGTAGAATATTTGGGAAGTTTTAAATACTGATGTTGTATCATAATACATATATAGAAATAGATATCTTACCAGGGGACATTATACAGAATAAAAAAGGAGGTCTCTATCCCTAAAACTGAGATTTGCATATTTTTGTGGGTGAATGACTGGTAATATATTTGGTGTGCAACCAAGTTCAGTACTATTATATAAATTAAAAGTCCCTTGTCCTAATCTCATTGTGTCACTTCAGATTTTTAGTTTATTTGCCTACAATGTCATGATTCTTTTGCAGGCTAAGAATGGCGACGATTGGGGTCACACGTAATTGTGCTGGGGCCTTCACTCCTGGCTCTGTGCTGGTAGAAAGGACATTTGTAAAAGGATAGAACTAGTTCTTATTAATCTAAGAACTGGAGTGAGAAATCCAGACAGAAATGAAATTCATCAAAATAGTTATACAGAGGCAGAAGTTTGTTTTCTTGCCACTCTCTTACAATTGAAGAAGCACACTTTTTTGTGTTTGGGGCCAGGACCAAAATATTAAATTCAGAGCCTTATCAATGCAAGACAAATGTTCCACCACAAGCATCCTTAACTTCATTCCAAACATCCAAACAAAATGTAAATGTGCAATTTTTCTTCATATGATTATCAGAAATTGCTGTTCTGGTCAAAATCCCCACATAGAATATTAATACATCTACTATATTCTATACTGTCAACCAACTTTTTTGGATAAAGACCCAAATATTAAATATTTTAGAATTTGCAACCTATATAAACTAGGCCACCACTACCCAACTCAACTCTTATTAAACAATAAATATCAATGCAATTAATCAATAATCAATACCCAATACATTAGTTAATCTCATACTACAGACAAATGGTACTATCACAAACAAACAGGATTTTGTCACAATATTCACAATATACATCTTCTAGAAAACATAAATTCATTTCATTTACCCTAACTAAATATTGCCACAATGCTCATTTTCTATCACAACTTAGATTTAATTTATCCCAAATTCTATCCTAACCTGTGAATATTTAATGTTGTATATAGTATATTATAAATCTGTTGCTATCCACTATATGAATTTATCAAAGCATTTGCTTATTTATATTTAACTATTATTGATGCTACATCATGAATGTGCATGTATGAAACAAAAAAGACACTTTGACTTAAGAAGACTCTTAGTTAACCATTTATTGGATAATAAAAGTGTAGATGCTCTCCCTTCATCTTAGTCTGATGCAACGGGATTTAATGTAAATTTTGAACTGGAAATAAGGCTTTTTTATTCTTTCTCAGTCTTTCTTGCTATTAACTATTTCCTATGATCATTTATATCTTTACAAACTGACTTGTTCTGATGTTGATATTTTCCTTATGTAACTGCTTCTCTCTCATCTTCTTCATCATTTTTGTCTCATCACTAAACCTGTTTAGGCTTTCTGAGTCCTTGAAGTATAGCAACTAGGCTAGAACACAGTGTTCCAGATTGGTCATCATCTCTTCCTAATGGTGCCCAGTTGTATCTTTTGACTACAGTCAGCAATAAGCAAAGTAAAAAGTGTGAAAGTAGGGAAGAAATTGAGAAAACCCAGAGGATATTTGGAAAAACAAAATGGACTACATGAAAAGAAAACAATGAACCTTGCAAAAACCTCTCCATTAGCTACTGATACATTTATGCATACCATAGTTCCTTTAAATTTTAGTTGTGACCTCATTTTAGCTTTTTTTCAGGAGTGCTGAAAAGAGTAAGAACAAAACCAACATCCTGCTTTGCCTGGGAATAATCCTATAGTCATTTAGAATGAAGAGCCATGGTAAGAGTTTGTTTCTGATGAATACTAACCATGCAGAGTTTACACAAACCACAGTCCTGAGGGATGAGAAAATCTGGAATATAATTAGTATAATGAGCTAAATGACTATGATCTGAGTTCTGCCACAGAAACAGGACAATACTAGTAATCTGAAAAAAATCTACCTTGGGATGTTTTCCTCTTTTCTACTAGCCCAGTGGGAAAGTTAATTTGAAGCTAGTAAAATGAATTATAGAGGAACTGTGTTGCTATTGAAAGGCCATGACAAATTTCAAGTTAAAATTTGTCACAATCTCATAATGGTGATTCTGCAAAATTCAGGAAATGCACTTTTCAAAATCCTTAGACACTTCACTAAGTAAGGAAAGAAATGAGAGCAGAATGGTCTACTCACATTGAGCTTAGAATATAATGAGGACGATGTCAACTAAGCACATTAATATTTGTGAGGTATGGATATGGAAGGAGAACTATACTCTTCACTAAAGCAGCAACCCTGAAAATATAATGGCTGTCCTGATATAACTAAGGAAGTGTTTCCTTAGCAAGAGGAATAGTATCTGCAAATACACTGTGGCAGCTTTGTGCATTGGTAGAATGAAAAAAAAAACTGTGTTGACTAGAAAAAGCCAGAGAAATAACTGAAAAGATCATCCCACATAGTATCTCAAGAAGCAATAAGGAATCTTTAGGATGCTTGAATTAGAGGGATAGTATAGGATGAGTGGTACTTTTTTAAGAGAACCACTCATGCTACTCTGGAAAATATGTGGAAGTAAGAATAGATGTCCATGGACTTATACAAAGATTAAAACAGACATTAAGAAAGATTGTCATCAACAGTAGCTTGCTTTGTACTATTATTAAATTATAGACCTGGAAGGGGACACAAGTTCATGTACATAGTTAAGATGTTTTCATCAGAAATATGTGTAAATGAATGCTATTCCACACAGTTTGATTGACAGTGAGATTTAACACATTGGGATATCTGACATACACTTCAGAGGCTGAGAAAAGGAAATTGATTAACTCTGAGAATTCAATGGACATGCTTTTTCTAAATATCTACTTGTAATTTCTATTTCTATGAATCATTTCTAACTGCATGTCAATTAGTTGTTTTATCCTCTAAGTCAATGGTGGCAAACACCCAACTCTCGAGCCTCATGTGGCTACCTGGCCAAAATGAATGTGACTCTGCCTCTTATCATTATTTTGTATACTGTGGCTCTTTGCCCAGTATGGATTTTGTTCTGTGGCTTCTGGGGAGGGACCTCTGAGGAGAGATCTCCAAGTGCGTGGTCACACCCCAAGGCTGCGGCATCCTGTCTCCCATCCCTCAGAAACAACTGCACAGTCCAGCGAGCGGGGGACCTGAGTGTCACATGTTGGGTCCCATCTCGCCGTTAGTTCTTAGTGTGGAGGACGCAGCACACCCTCACCATCACTGCAGGATTTTTACCCTCACTAAAAATGGCAAAATGCAATATGTGTTTAATATATTATCGCTAAAATTATATGCTTTTGTGTGAGTGTTTGTTTTGGTAGGTCAATGCATGGTGTGGCTCTCTGACTTTCACAGTTTAAAATTTTGGCTCTTTGTGTCGAACTTGTTTGCCACCCCTGCTCTAAGTCTTTAATAAGAGCTTACTTCTCCTTGCTCACCTCTCAATACTAATTTTGTCAAAAAAGAAAATTCTTTGTGTTTTATTTTGTGGCTTCTAAGAAATTTGATATTATTTGACAACTTAAGGAGATTGAAGTAAGTAATTTTGCAAGAGACTATAAGTGGGTTCCTAAAGTTCGTGAGAACCTAGAAATATTGATTGCAGAAAGGTTTAACATTAGGGGAACATCCAACAGTGCTCAAGGATTACTCCTGACTGCACTCATGGATAACTCTTGGCAAACCTCAGGGGACTTTTTGGGTGCCAAATATTGAACCTGTTAATTGCAAGCAAGGTATTCACTCTATTCATTATACTATCTCTCCAGCCCCCCAGTTTTTCTTTTCTTATTTAAGAATACTAGGAACAGGACTACAGAGATAGAATAGTGGGTACTCCATATTTTCTTTAAGCCTTCCAGGAGTGATTCCTGAGCCCAGAGCTGGAGAAAGTCCTGATTAAAGATGTGGTCAGGGGCCAGTGTGGTGGCTCTAGAGGTAAGGTATCTGCCTTGCCAGCGCTAGCTTAGGATAGACTGCAGTTCTATTCCCTGGCATCTCATATCGTCCCACAAGCCAGGAGCGACTTCTGAGGGCATAGCCAGGAGTAACCCCTGAGCATTACGAGGTGTGACCCAAGAACAACAATAACAAAAAAAAGATGTGGCCAATTTTCCAATTTTTTCATGTCTTTTGGCCATCTGTATTTCTTTTTTGAGGAAATGTTTGCTCATCTCTTCATTCCAGTTTTAGATGTGATTAGATGTCTTTGTCTTGTTAAGTTCTACCAGTGCCTTATGTAGTTTAGATATTAACTCCATATCAGATAAGTTTTGGATAAAAATTAATCCCTTCTTTAATTCCATGGCAATATTTGTATCCTAGTCACCATTTTCTTTGAGATGCAGAAGTTTCTTAGTTTAATGTAGTCCCATTTGTTTGTCTCTGTTTCCACTTCCTTGGTCTTTCATGCTTCATCCCTAATGATGCCTTTATCTTTAATGTCATGGGCTGTTCTTATGTTTTCCTATATGTACCTTATTTCAGGTGTTATATTAAGGTCTTTAACCATTTAGATTTTACTTTTGTGCATGGTGTTAGAGTTTGAGTTCACTTTTTGCACGCAGTTGATCAGTTATTCCAACACCACTTATTGAAGAAGCTTTCCTTTCTCAGCTTCATATTTCTTGCCACTTTATCAAACAATTTCTCATATACTTTAGGGACAATCTCAGAATATTCAAATCTATTCTTTTAATCTGTGAATTTGTCTCTATTCCAAGAACATGCATCATAATGAATATTGCTTTATAATCTGAAATTTGGGAAAAATGATTCCTCCCATCCCCCCCACCCCCCGAGGATTGCTTTAGCTATTTGTGGAGGTATATTGTTCCATATGAATTTTATTAGTATTTGATTTATTCTTTTAAAAATATCATGGATATTCTTATACAGATTGGATTAAATCTGTATAACTCTGGGAAGTATTACCATTTTAATGATGTTAATCCTCTCACTCATGAGTAGGATATGTTTTTACATTTCCTATGTCCTCTTTTATTCCTTGAAGCATTGTTTTTTACATGTCTTTCACCTCTTTAGTTATGTAGATTCCAACCTACATGATTTTCTTAGGCAAAATTGTGAATGGGATTTTTTTAAATATCTCTCTCTTCTCTTTTACTCTTTGACTATAGAGTAGACATGGATTTTTATACATTAATTATACATAATTAATTTTATACAGTAGTCATAATACATTAGCTTTATATATTAATCATACATTAATTTTGCAGTTTGTCATTGTACTATACAAATCTTTTGTTTCTAGAAGCTTTTCTCTAGAGTCCTTAGGATTTTCTAAATATAGTATCATGTCACCCTCTAAGTGAAAGTTTGACCATTTCCTTTCCAATGTAGATGCCATGATATTTATTTTGCATGATTGATATGGCAAGTACTTCTAGTACTAATGGAATAAAAGTGGCAAGAGAGGGCAGCTTGTCATGTACCAAATCTTAAACTTTTAGTCTTTCCTTATTGAGTATAATGGATAACACTGGCTGGTGGTAAATGGTTTTCACTATATTGAGGAAAGTTTCTTCAATTATCATCATGTTGAGAATTTTTAATCATAAATGGGTCTTTATTTTATCATTTTTTCATCTTTTGCTATGATCATGTTTTTATATTTTCTTTATTTGATATGGTGTATTATATTGATTAACTTACATATGTTAAATCATCCTTGAATCTCTGGAATAAAATCTATCTGGTCATGATGTATGTATGACCTTTTCGATAAATTATTAGATTATATTTGCTAGTATTTTGTTGAGGATCTTTGCATATGTGTTCATCTGTGTGCAGGATACTAGCCTGTAATTCTCTTTTTATGGGCTTCTATTGGCTTTTGGTATCAGGGTAATGTTAGCTTCATATAAACAAAGAGTTTTTCTGTTTCTTCATTTCCTGGAAGAACCTGAAAAGAAGTGACAGTAGACCCTCTTTAAAGGTTTGACAGAATTTACTAGTGAATCCATCTGGGCCTGGACTTTTGTTTTTGGGAAGCTTTTGATTACCTTTCAATTTCCTCAATAGTGGTATGTCTGTTCAGATATTCAACTTTGAGAGGTTATAGGAGTCCAAATTTTTATTCATTTCTTCCAGCTTCTCTTATTTTGTGGCATAAAGATTCTCACAGAAATCTGATTTTTTTGTAGTATCTGTTGTGACATCCTCCCTTTCATTTCTGATTTGGTTTTTAGGGCTCTTTCTGAGTCTTGCTAATGGCTTATCGATCTTATTTATTTTTTCAAAGACACAACTCTTGCTTTTATTGATCTTTTGAATTGCCTTTCAGATTTTCAGTTCACTAATTTCTGCTTTAAGTTTTATTATTTTTTTACCTGCCTACTTTTGGCTCAGTTTGTTGGTAATTTTCCAATTTCTTAAGATGTGCCATTAAGTTAATTATGTAGATCATTTTTTTCCTTTTTGATGAATGCTTGCAAAGCTATAAATTTTCCTATTAAGACTGCTTTTGATGATTCTCGCAAATTCTGATAATTTGTGTTTTCATTCTCACTTGTTTTCAGGAATATTTTCATTTGCTCTCTGACCCACTGGTTGCTCCATAGTAATTTGTTAGATTTCCAGATGTTAAAGTTATCTCTCCATGTCTATTTGTACACTTCTTTTCAGTACAACATAGTCTAAGAAGATAGTTGATACAATTTCTATTCTCTTGATTTTATGGAGGTATTTTTGTGGCCCAGCATGTGGTCTATCTTGGAGAACATTGAAGTATTTTTCCGATTTCCCATTGGGTGCATATATAAGCCTGAAATAAAGTCATTTGATATTAGTTTGGCCACACCAGCCTTTTTAAGAGAATTGTTTGCTTGAAAAAATGCCTTCCAATTGTTTTTGATTTTGAGTCTGTGTTTGCTCTGACTATTCAGTTGTGTTTCTTGCAGACAGCAAAGTGTTGGATTTAATTTTCTGATCCATTTTGACACTCTGTACTTTTAAATTGGTGCAGTTAGTCCATTGACATCAAAAGAGATGAGATGGAATTTTGTGCTATCTTTTGTAAGTTAGTGCATTTGTGGGGTTTGTTTGTACTAAAGTACCCCCTTCAGTTTTACTTCTAAAGTTGTTTTTGTATCTGTTTGATTTTTGAGCTGGTTTTTATCTGTGAAGTTGTGTTTCCTTTCTTTAAACCTAAATAAGGGTTTATCTGGCCGAAGTGTTCTTGTTGAAGTGTTCATTTAATTGTTTGTTTTTGCTATATATCACTACTGCTTTTGGAACTGAGGGTTGCTTGTGATAAATCAGCTATACACTTAAGGATTTTCCTTTTTTATTTTGCTGCTTTTAGTATTCTATTTCTATGAATTTCATATGTGACTATAATGAGACTTAGGGTGCTTTTATTTTAGTATCTTTTAGCTGATATTCTTCAGGCATCCAATGATATGGGTGCATATACTCTTTAGTTCTGGAAACTAGACAGTGAATGTTATTATTCAGACATAAAGCAATATAGTATTGTTCTGCAAAAAATATCTTATATTAAAAACAGGAAAATAATGAGAGATTATTATCATTATCTTCAAAGAACTTGAAATCTAATGAGGGAGACAGACAAACCAACTGTAGGTCATTACAAACATCCTATGCTAAACAGTGTGAGTGGAGAAGCCTGAGCAATAACACAGTGGTAGGGAGTTTGCCTTGCACAACTTACCCAGGATGGACTCGGGTTCAATTTCTGACATCGCATATGATTCCCCCAAGCTTACAAGAAGTGATTTTTGAGCCAGAAGAAACCCCTGAGTGCCTCCAAGTGTGCCCTCCCCCCAAAAAAATCAAAACTAAACAAACAAAACCAAAACATAAAAAATAAACAATGTGAGTGGAAGTCTTGAAGCATCTAATCTGAATTTTGGGAGTAAGGGTTGTTTCTTGAATGAAGCAACCTCTGAATGAAGAGTTAAAAAGACAAGGATGATGTAAATTGGATAGGAGAAAGAGTATGAGTACAAGCTCATTTTCAGTAACCTAGTGTTATAAGTGTTATAACACTCACACTGTTTAGCATAGGATGTTTGTAATGACCTACAGTTGGTTTGTCTGTCTCCCTCATTAGATTTCAAGTTCTTTGAAGATAATGATAATAATCTCTCATTATTTTCCTGTTTTTCTTTGTTTTTTTTTTGTTTTGTTTTTGGGTCACACCCGGTGACGCTCAGGGGTTACTCCTGGCTATTCGCTCAGAAGTCGTTCCTGGCAGGCACGGGGGACCATATGGGGAACCGGGGGATCGAATCGCAGTCCGTCCTAGGTTAGTGCAGGCACCTTACCTCCAGCGCCACCGCCCGGCCCCTATTTTCCTGTTTTTAATATAAGATACTTTTTGCAAAACAATACTATATTGCTTTATGTCTGAATAATAACATTAGTTATAAGTGTTATAAGCCTTTGTGCCTAGAACATGCACATGTGGAGCTTGCATATTTGCATATGCATTTGCCAAAGAATGTGAAGAGCAGTGATCAAGAGTATGAGCAGGAGGCCACCACAGGGAAGTTTTGCAGTGATCCAGGAGAAGTAATACAAATGGGCATAGAGCAATTTTAGTACCCCAATGACTCCTTGTCATTGGATAAACAATGCTTCACTATGTATTCTCATGCATATATACTGCCTCAGAACAATTTTTTAGTATTGTTTTTAGTTAATTCTTGGACCAACACTACATTGAAATTTTTTTTTTTTAGTTTGTGAAACTGGTAAGGCATTTATCTCTCTCTTTTTTTTTTCATTTTCAAAATGGATTTGTCTATCTTATCAAATGTTTTCCTGTAGGTAAACTGTAAAATTATGTTAAAGAGTTAAAGAATATACATACACATGTATGTACACTGTGAAGATATATATATATTTTTATATTTTATATATATGTTATATGTATTTTATATCTTATATTTCCACACTAGATCATGTTCAGGGGCTACTCCGAGCTATATGCTCATAAATTGCTCCTGGCTTAGGTGACCATATTGGATGCCTGGGTTTGAACCGAGGTCTGTCTTGGGTCAGCTGCATGCAAGGCAAGCGCCATACTGCTGAACTATGGCTCCGGCTCCTACACTGTGTATATTATATATTCACACAGATATATATGCCTATATACGCATAGTATACATGGTATACACACATATATAGTAACATACATATGTATACATATACATAGTATGCATGTTTATTTATATTTGTGTATGTTCATAATACTAATTTCCCACTGGTAATTTGATTACAAATATTTTGACTTATAGAGAAGTTGTTGAAGAATTGACATTTTTAATAGTGATCAGCCTCTCCTCACTGCTTAAATATTCTTATTAAAACATTATAATGTTCTGTACTTTTCTTATTGAATATTTCTATGTATTTCATCATTTCCATTTATGTTTATCAATATATTTTTTTTATATTTGCTTGATTTTCAGGACCACCCGGCAGTGCTCAGGGGTTACTCCTGGCTCCATGCTCAGAAATTGCTCCTGGCAGACACGGGGGACCATATGGGGCACCGGGATTCGAACCGATGACCTTTTGCATGAAAGGCAAACGCCTTACCTCCATGCTATCTCCCGGGCCCCTGAAGTTTCCTGATTTCTATCTTCATATCATTGAATCATTGATTCTTATTTGTATTCCATTCAATTTGATCTATGCTTTCTTTGAGCTTTATGAACACCCTCCATGTTTCTTCTCTAAACACCTTATCTGAGAGGATACCTAGCTGGTTGGTACTTTTCAGGTCATCAGAGCTGCCATCTTCATTCTCTATACATGGGGTTGTCCTGCATTGTTTTCCCTTTGCCATGCTTGTAGTATAGTTTTTATTATGTGCTGTGGTGGGGTTTATAGGTTAGAAGATGCAGTCATGCTCCTTTGGTAGGGACAGCTTATCCAGTGTTGGGCCCTGAAGAGATTACATTCACTGGCATCTTCTTGGCTGCCTTATGCAGAAAAGTAGCCATAGAAGCATATTCATAATATATTACAAAGAAGTTATATTTTCTTATATCATAAATTTCTTAGCTTTGGCAGCCAAGTTTAGCTCTCAGGCAACTAAAGGATAAATTCAATAATTAACATCTGAAAAAAATTTTAAGAGTTACTATCACAAGGGAAAAACTTTGTAATGTAAAAAAGTGTGGTGACAATTGTTGAGACTTTATATTATCATTTGGCAACATGTCCATATTGTATTACACATTCAAAAAATTAATATAATACTACATATCAAAGTAAAATTTTCATAAGAAGGAACAATCCTCCATATTTCTTACTTCCTTGATTTGTTTGAATTAATCTTAGTTTTCAACATAAAGAAGGCTTTATTCTATTGTAAAGTTTTTTACTTACTTGGCTTGGTATAAGAAAGACCTTTCAAATTTAAATGAAAAAAAAAAAGTCCATGCTCTACCATCTTCTTACCTTTTGCATTTAGTTATCTAATAAAAATATCTGAGGTCATCATTTTGATCATTAATAAGCTGCTGGTGGGGCAACAGAAAGACAGTACTGCAGTAAATCACAGATATGGGTTTAATTCTCAGAATCACAGTGTCCAACAAGCAGTGTCTGAGTGTGGGCCTGGAGGCTACCCAGGTAAACCTAGCTTTGTGGGACCAGAACAACAAACTGTCCCCTAGCCTAAAGCATTACTGACCCATGAGTCTTTTTGACCAAATAGCCAGTGGGGTCCTCCTCTCTCCAGCAAATCAAACCTGTTTTTCTTTTCAGCTTTTCATTGTTTCTATTTTTTAATTCTAATGTTTTTAATCACTGTGCTTCTGAACAGGAACTTTTTTTTATTAGTCTTGCATGCTACTTGCTTAATTGGAGGAATTAGCTCTGAGTTGCTTCTTTAACATTTCTTTTATAGTTTTGAATATATCTTTAGTTTTTTTTTCATTATTTTCTTTTTTAAGTAGAGTTTTAAATGTGAATGTATCTCTAATAGACATATATGTTACATCCCATGAGCTGTCCAGTTAAATAATTTTGCCAAATCACATCACCATTAAGCTGTAAACTTTTTTCTTCATTCCAAAAAACATCCTCACTCCTCATCCCACTAGTACGTAGCATCCTAATCTATGGGGGAAAAAAAGCCTTCACAATTTCTTTGCTGGTTCTCGCCCCAAAGACCACCCCAGGAGAATGAGTCTGAAGAAGGGAAGCCACTAAGATTGAGAAAGCAAGACAGATGTAAGAAAGTAAAGCATGGAACCAGCCTTGTGTACTAAGAGCCCCAATTCTCTATCATTTTTCATATTTACTGTCTTAAACCAATAATCATAAGAAGCACTAGGGTAATTGCTGCTGTCCAGGCAACTTACAATTACCCTGCTTTTAGAACAAAAAATTCAAATAAAATAGAATTCAAATAGAATTAGCCTACTTATAAGGTTCAAAACATAGCTATCATGTTGACATTACATGTGAGTATATATATCCTTTACTTTTAGCTGAGGCACTATCAATTCTAGAGGTAAAATAACAGCATCGCATTCCTATGATTAAAAAACATTGTTTCACTGATAAAATGTTTCAAATAAGTACATTTGAATTTCTCTTCATGGTTTTTCTTGTCACCACAATAAAAATATAAGTTCTATTGTTCTCTTCATAGCCCTTAAAAAAAAAGAAATAAGTTTTGGCTTTTTTGATCTTGACTTGCAGTACCACGGACACCAAATAAATATAAAAGCTCCAGGAGCAAAAGATTTACTTTCAGCCTACAACATTTAGCAGAGTAATTTTGAACTTTGGGGAAAGCTCAAACTTCTATGCTCGTTCACAGGATGAAAATAGGAGTTTTTCTTTAGCAAACTATACTTAAGAAGTAAGTTGGGGGGATGGGGGCAGAGTGGTAGCACAGTGGTAGAACATTTGCCTTGCACGTGGCTGACACAGGAAGGATGTGTGTTTAATCCCTGTCATCCCATATAGTTCCCTGAGCCAGGAGCAATTTCTGAATGAAGAGTCTAGAGTAACCTCTGAACACCACCAGGTTTGAAAAAATTAATAATAATAATAATAATAATAATAATAATAATAATAATAATAAAAGAAAAGGAAAAAAAAAACAAAAAATAAAAACCAAAGAAGTAAGTTGGGCTCTCCTTTTATTTTGGCTTCCGGTGAATTTGGCACCCTTTTTACTGGTGTGTTTGAAATGCTATTACCAAAGCTGTTAGAAGAGTATAGTGTTTAATCAGATCTGTTTTAGAAGCCACTTAGTTTTTTTTTCTGCTCCTTACTCTGCCAGAAGTGATAGGTAGTACTTCAGATCACAAATGAAAAGAATGATTTTGGGTTCAAAGCATTGACACTCCTGTCTCATTGAGCCTTGATTTCAAGCTTAACAATTATCTCTGGCCATGTTTGGAGCTCAAGAAATATAGGGCCCTTACATCTACTCATCTACCCAGTGTACCTTGCTAGTTAATTACTCAGCAAAATGCTATGCTGAGTAAGGCATCTCCTATGGCTATTATCACCTCTGGAAAACCAAATAATTGATAATACTTAATGATTTAAAAGACAAACAATAAAAACATATTTTTCCAAGAGTCCATCTCTGTAGCACAAGAACCCATTCAGCTGTCCATTGCCCAGAGAGACAGACTAACAACACAGTGCTTCTGAATAAATCATTCTTAACTGCAGGAACACTTGTGGCAGTTTGTCAACAAGGTAGCTGGAAATTGCTGTTTCCTCCAGAGCTGAATGAAAGATGTGGTTAGCTTAGATTCTCTCTTTTCTCCAGTGCCCTTTATATGCAGCTTCTGCCCAGGACATAGCTTGCAATGAAATGCCACTGGGATTTATATGTTTAAGAATGAAGTTAAGAATGTGATCATTATACAATAGCACCTCCCATTTGATTGTCAAAATCTAGATGTTTTGTTAACAGAGGAATTCCCACTGACATTTTCAAGAACATATAAAATTACCACTTGAACATTTTTCCAGACTGTGAAAGGAACTTAGTAATAGCATTAGACTTTATTGCACTGTCTTTAATGAGAGCATTTTTTTGTTATCATATCCTATATTATCAGTTTAATTTCAGATATATGTCCCTCATCTAGTTTTCTTAGATAGAATCATATTATAGTCGTCATTCTGATTTTTTTGCAGCCATAATCACACCCAGGCTCTCACATATGTAAAGCATGTGCTTGATGGGACTGAGCCACACCACAGTTCTTTTTTTTTTTTTTTTTTTTTTGGTTTTGGGGCCACATCCAGTGACGCTCAGGGGTTACTCCTGGCTATGTGCTCAGAAATCGCTCCTGGCTTAGGGGACCATATGGGAACCGGGGGATCGAACGGTGGTCCGGCCTAGGCAAGTGCAGGCAAGGCAGGCACCTTACCTCCAGCACCACCGCCCAGCCCCACACACCACAGTTCTTTATGACTCTAAACAACTTTATGACCGACCAAACTTGCCTAAAATGCACTTATTTAATCTTGATCATTTGCAAGCATTTGCTGTCCAGTCATCATGTATTGTAAACCATGCTAAGCACCAATATAAAAAAGATGATTTTCTTTTCAGAAAAAAATTTAAATAAATAAGCTATGTGATAACTGTGAATTTTTTAAATCAATAAATTAATATCAGTCGCATAAATCTCATATTTAAAAATGCAGTTATGAAGAAGGTGATGATCATCCAAAAGACACCACTTAAAACATTTTAGCCTTGAATCTTTTTCAACCATTTTTATGGAAGTACAAGATTTATAACACCATTAATTGTGTTTTTCATGAATTTTTTGTTTCAACCACACTGACCATCAGAGTGCCTGCTTCCCACCATATTACCCAAAGGACTTCTCTTTTCATCCTACTACCACCATATAAGCTCAATTTTACAGACAAAATCTCCAGTTCCAGGGACTTGGAGCATTTGTGGTTCTTTTACTGTGTTCCTTTATATGCCACATATGAGACAGACATTTTCTGTGTCTGTGTGCATGTGGAGATGTTGACACCTAGACTATATAAAAGTTAAAGCTAAAATCCTGAAATTACACAAAAATGTCTAACAATGTTAAGTTGAAAAATATTTTTCAAAATCTGTATCTCTTCTATAGAATTTGAATATGAATTTAAAAATTAATGGTGTGAATAATTCTATATAATATATTTTTAATTTGCATTAAATAGCTATTTTCTTCAAATATACAATAGAGTGAGGAGATGAGAATTAAAAAATCTTAAGGGTAAATCTGAATAAGCCTATAAAATTATGTTTTATCCTAGAAAGGGAATATAGGATTTAAGTTAGAAAATATTATATCCTGGGTAATGCTTAAGTGTATGCATAAATAAGTAAAAGTTTGCAATAAGAATCTTTGTATGCGGGGCCGGGCGGTGGCGCTGCAGGTAAGGTGCCTGCCTTACCGCGCTAGTCTTGGACGGACCACGGTTCGATCCCCCGGTTCCCATATGGTCCCCCGTGCCTGCCAGGAGCAACTTCTGAGCGCCTAGCCAGGAGTAACCCCTGAGCGTCACTGGGTGTGACCCAAAAACCAAAAAAAAAAAAAAGAATCTTTGTATGCAACAACAAGAATACTTGAATAAATATGGAATATTCAATATAAACTAAACATAACATTAATTCATTATGAAAAGATACAAAATCTCTTAGCAAACTGTAATAGACAAACCATTCTTAATCTTGTAGAGGACAACTAAAAGTACCATAAGCGAAGGCCATGTTCAGTAGCAAAGTCTGAAAATACTATTATTTGCCCTCAAAAAATGTGTTCCAGGGCCAGAGCAATAATACAATGGGTAGTCAGCATGGGTCAATCCCTGGCACCCTATATATCCCTGAGCACTTCCAGGAGTAATTCCTGAGTGCAGAGTCAGGAGTAACCCCTGAGCATCACTGGGAATAGCCACAAAACATAATCAAACAAAAAAAGTCATGGATATTAGTGGGACAGTTGCTGAACAAATAAGAAGAAAGAAAAGAGGAAATTCCATGAGAGGAATTTTCACAAAGAGACTTAGGTTCTCCTGTCTTGATACTTGTTGATACCTGTCTTGATATTTTGGGTATTCATTTTAAAGAAGTCTAATGGGCAGAGCACACAGAGAGAAGAAGTAAAGCTAAGGCAAGTGTGACTGGAAAAGTAGGTTGAGGTTAGCTTATAAACAGTTTTGAATACCATACCAAGATCTTAGGTTTGGTGTTCTATAGAATCACACTAGTAGTGAATTAGTACTCAGGTCTCTTAAGGGCCAGAGAGATAGTACAGAAAGGAAGGCTCTTGCCTTGCATTCAGCCTACTAGGATTCTTTCAATTCCTGACATCCCATATGATCCCCTAAATACCTCCAGGAGTGACTCCTGATGGAGAGCTAGGAGTAACCCATGAGCATCTCCAGGTGTGGTCCCAAAACCAAAAGAAACAGATAAAAAAGAACTCGGATTTTTTAGTAAGCCATAGTGCTTTTTGCTAGATGATATTCATTTCTTCAACTTACTTACTAAATTTATGTTTATCTAAAGATCACTCCATGGACTGGAAATATAGTACAGTAGATAGTGTGTCTGCCTTACATGTAGACAACCAATATTTGGTCATTTTTTACTCCACATGGTTCCCAGAAACCTATCAGGAAAGAGCCCTGAGTTGCAAAATCTGGAGTAAACCCTGAGCACTGCTTAGGGACAAGTACCACAACTGTTTTATTGTATGCTTCAATAATAATGAAATTAAAATAGACCTTGGGGTTATCTTTCACTTTACATGCATATAGGAGTAGGATAGGTTTTCCTTGACCATGGCCCAGAAAACAAATACAAAAACCACAATGATCACTCCATATAAACATATAAGTAACCTACTAGAAGCAGTGAGTACTTTTATCATCTTTTCCATCTTACAGGTAAAGACACTGAGCACGAAGAAACTTAAAATTATCCCAAGATGGGGCCAGGCGGTGGCGCTGGAGGTAAGGTGCCTGCCTTACCATGCTAGCCTTGGACGGACCGCGGTTCGATCCCCCGTGCCCCATAAGGTCCCCCAGGCCAGGGGCGACTTCTGAGCGCATAGCCAGGAGTAACCCCTGAGCATCACTGGGTGTGGCCCAAAAACCAAAAAAAAAAAAAAAAAAATATCCCAAGATCCCACAAGTAGTTAAGAGAGTACAGCCCAGGTGAACCTAGCTTTAAGTCTCTAGAATGAACAACATTTAACCCCCTGTTGCCCTAAAGATCTTTTCATATTTTTCTGTCTATTGGTGAAAAGAATACAGAAGAGGTTTGATAACTGGCCAAGTTTGAAATGGAAATGACTAATGTTCCAAGGTCAAGGAATGAAGGACATTCCCTAGCTACATGTCTAAATACCTTTATTATCCATGAACATTTAAAACTAGATATCTGGAACTAGGCAACCCTGTCCTTTCAGGGGTGAGGCATGTTAAAAGTATCAGAGAATTATGTTAATGAGATCTCCAAGATTGTATTAATGTTTCAGGTGTAGCTACTACCCAAGATACTCAAGGTTAAAAAGTAAAAATATAAGAGATAAAATATGCCTAATAAATATTAGTTGTTTAAATATCCATGAAGAGAATGGAAAAGACCTTGGAGTGTAAACTGTAGCAAGCAGGACAGACAGGTCCCACAGCTATTTCTTTGTATGCTTCAATAACAACAGTTAAATAGGCCTGAGGGCTATCTTCCTACTTTACACATACCAAAGGAGTAGGATATATTTTCTTGACAGTTAAAATATAACACATTATTAAAACATGACTTAATGGGCTGGAGAGATAGCACAGCACGTTTGCCTTGCAAGTAGTCCATCCAGGACCTAAGGTGGTTGGTTCTAATCCCAGTGTCCCATTTGGTCCCCCGTGCCTGCCAGGACCTATTTCTGAGCATATAGCCAGGAGTTACCCCTGAACGCCACCAGGTGTGGCCCAAAAAGCAAAACAAAAAGAATTAAATACTATGCTTTGAATATTTGTAGCTCTTTACATCTTACTACAATTCATTATTTGCTGGAAATTCTACACCAAAGATTCACTGAGCGTGGAAGGAGAAAAGAGAGTCGAGGCAAGAACCAGCACAATAGGAAACATTGAGGTAAAGTTTATTGCACAAAAATTTTCAGTAACTATTACTGTGATACATTGAAACTACTACACAAAGTACTTATCTTCCTTCCCCTAGAAGTGTTTGAGTAGAGAGCTAGTAACTATTGGAGAATAGTCCTACGGTAGAAAAAGAGCATGCCATCTCAAATGGGCTCATTGTGAAGTCTGTGAAGTTTCTTTAGTTCTAAAGTATTGTTAAATAATTTAATAACCACCAAAAAATTGTGTTAATATCAGAGTATCTTGTATTATCATTATATATGGGTGGAAGTCATTAAGTAATTGTTATCTTTATATTCATGTATCTGTTTTTATAGTCTTATACCTTATCAATACTCATATGTCATTTATCGGTTTGTGTGAATATGGAAAGCTTTAATGTTTCACTGAGTCTCCTAAATGTATACACAGAGCAACCTGGAGAGGTATTTCTATGATTATATAGTCTGTGAAAACACTGGGGCCCAGAATCTTTCTATGCCTTCCTGTTTTTCATCATTGTTGCTAATGGCCTGTTGAATAGACTCCTTTATTTTATTCGTAGACATTTTGTTCAGTTTTAATTATGATTAAAAATACTCTTGAAGGGGAAGATATGTGGGACTTTATAAGGAAAAGCTTTTCCCCTTTTTTGTCTGACTTAGAATTTATTCTTCTTGGTCCAAGATTTTCCTCCCTTACTCATACTAATATATATATATTTTTTTGGTTTTTGGGTCACACCCGGCAGTGCTCAGGGGTTACTCCTGGCTCCATGCTCAGAAATTGCTCCTGGCAGGCACGGGGGACCATATGGGGCACCGGGATTCAAACCAATGACCTTCTGCATGATAGGCAAGCGCCTTACCTCCATGCTATCTCCCGGGCCCCCCTTACTCATACTAATATTTAAGAAGCACATGTTAGATTCTATTACCGCACTGGGTCTTTCCTAAGTTATTAGATCAATCTAATAATGACTATGCATTACATGCATAAAAGCCACAAGTTAAAGTTTCCCAATAAGAGCATTATTTCATACAAGATCTTGTAGTAACATGGTAGAAATAGCAAAATAAGTTTGTGTAAGTCACTCAATTTCCATAAGCCTACTTTCACTTAAGTCAAAAACTGGGACTGGGGAAATGGCATTGTCAGGGGCACTTGCTTTGAATTTATAAGATGCTGATTAGATCTCTAACACTATACTATCCTTGGAGTACCACCAGGTATAATCCTGAGACTCAGGGACTGAAAAGTACTGTATCCTTAGGCCCCAGCATCGAATTATCCAGTTCAATTGGTTGAGTGATATCAGATGTGGCTTTTGGATAGCTAAACACTGCTCCACTGCCATCTTTAATAAGTATGGTATACATTTATATATGTATATTATTTGCCTTAGAAATACTGTATAGATATATCTATCTACTAGGTTGAAAGGGAATTTGGCTTTCTCTTACAAGGCTAAGAGGCAGCAATCAAGTTTTGCTGAGCTTTACTGCAAAGTCTACATGATTATTTAAAGTTCTATATTTGAAAATGAGTTCCATTGAAAACTCAACTGTTTTCCTTTCTTTTTTCCTTTTTATTTTCTTTTCTTTTAGAAGGGATGTTATGGGAACCAACCCAGCTGGACTCAGGACTTACTCCTCTTTGGTGTTCAGAAATCTTTCTGGTGGTACTTGTGGACCTATATACAGTGTGGGGGATAGAACTCTCTGGTAGACAAAGCAAACTCTTTAATCACTGTTCTATCTCTCTTGCCTCTGGTTTGTGTGTGTGTGTGTGTGTTTTGGGTTTTTTGTTTGTTTATATGTTTTGTACAAGAAATATCGCTAAGAATTGACTACATATTTATAAGGGTCATGCATTTGAAAGAGATTGAATCAAGTTCTCCTAAAACAATATCCTTAAGACCGAGTTTTCTATTGAACTCTGAAATTCCTGAAGTAGCTTTTCAATCTAGCCCATTCACTAGGTTCTGTGTTCCAAGTCAACACAGGTCTTCTCTTGCCATAAAGATTCATTTTCAATACTCATTAATATTCTCCAAGATACTAACTTAGGCAAACAAACATCAATGCCAGATGTTGTAGGCCTTCTCTTTTGTTGCTGAGATGACTACCCCCACAAAATGACCTATACCAGTTCTGGTGAAATTCCATTTCTCCCCCTCTATGTCTAGTTTCTCCCTTTTATCAGATTTTATTGATCCAGGATATGTTTGGCATGCTTATTCTCATTATGGATTCTGAAGATGGTATAAGGAAATTGAGAATTGGTTTTATATTTTTATCTTATGCAGCTTCTGAATCACAAAGGATGAATTCAAAAACTTCATTAGTCTTGTGAGGCAGGTTGTTTGGTGATGAGCTTCCTTGTCAAAACATGAGAGAAATAGAGGTTATGGTAAACAGATTTCTACTCATCCCAATTTACTACTTTTCTTTTGCATAATTCCACCAGGGTTCTGCTTTTTATTCCATTGTTACAGCATCTCCAGGAGGTATATATCTATATATCTATCTATAGATAGAGATAGCTATATAACTATCTATCCATATACAAATACTGATAGATAGATAGATAGATAGATAGATAGAGAGAGAGAGAGAGATAGATAGATGATAGACACACACACATATATATACATATATATATATATATTACTAGCCTCACTTTTCAGAGATGAAGAGACTAAAGTAGAACAAATGAAATGGCATGTTCATGGCCCTATACTGAAGAGCAACAGGTCAGAGTTTGCACTTCCATTTCCTGAGTTATCTTGTCCTCTTTCTTCTATCTCATGATTGCCTTCCCTTCTCTTCCAAGAATAGCCCTAAGAAGTAAATGATCCTGGAAAGATACATAAAAGCATTTGCCAAACCTAATAATTTATTGTATTTCTATGTGCTAAACCTTACTAATTGTTATTATTGCTTTTAATCACTTACATGTCATTATCTTCATAAATCTAGAAAAGGTCTTATTGTCTACAATTTAAAGAAGAATCCAGGTTTCAAAGAATATGTGTGACTTGCTCAAATTGACACAGGGTGGTAGAGACAGAATTTATATACATATCTTGATGTGGAGCCATCCATGGCTTTTCTTAGTTACATGGAGTTAAAATTTCAGGGGAAAATCTCCTGAACAGAATTCTGAGCAGTCAAGATAAACAATCTGTGTCTATCACTGCTTCTGTCCTGTGTGATCTTGGACAAATCGGCTAACCTTTCAAACTTTTAATTTTGATTACAAAACAGAGTTGCTACTATTTAACTTAATATTTCACAGAGGAGGAGTCAGTGAGGCCAGGCATGCAGTCTTCCTGAAATGGAGAGCACAGTAGGGAAAGAAAAGACCATTAGCTTTAGGATTTTAACCCTAATGTCCTGACACCTAGAAAGGCTCTTCCCTCCATTTCTTATTCCCTCAGTAGCTATCAAATCATCTTGGTATAGAAGTACTTTGTTCTTGGGGAATATACTTTTCTTTCTTTAGATTATAAAAACTCATTTAATAAAATAAATAAGTAAACAAATGGCATGGACATGCCATTTCACTTGTTCTGCTTTAGTCTCATCATCTCTGAAAAGTGAGGCTAGTTATATATATGCCTCCTGGAGATAACTATACATGTGGAATGAAAAACAAAACCCTAATGGAATTATGCAAAGGAAAGGTAGTAAATTGGTATGAGTAGAAATCCATTTACTAGAACCTCTGTTTCTCCATGTTTTGACAAGGAAGTTTGTCATCAAACAACCTGCCTCACAAGAGTTAATGAAGTCCTTGGATTCATCTTTTGTGATTCAGAAGCTGCATAAAACAAATAAATACAGAGTATTTTTTGAGCACCTCTTCATTGACTACCAGGCAAAGCAGCTGCCAATTAACAAACCTGATAGATAGAGTTGCTGAAGGGTTTTCTATTCTGAGAATGATGAGAAGACTTCTCTATTCCTAGAACAAACAAAGTTTTCAGAGGGAAGGTCCTGAGGCAGAGTTTGGCCAAGACAAAATCGATTTGCTCTAGTGTCCAAGGTCATAGACTCACAAGGCAGCTATTTACCAGGTGCCTCTGAATTCACCATCTTATTCCTAACCTTCACACTACTCCTGAGAAATGTTTTAATTTTCATATAATATAAAGGAAGAAAGTGAGATTCTGAGGGAAATATCCAGAAACTGAAAATAGTAAATTTCACTCTGGATTTCTGCCCATCATCCATTCCATGTCACTTTCACTACCAGCCAATTTCTCTGATCTTTGAAAACAACTTAGATCTCAGAAGCCCTTTTGGTTGGAAGAAATCTTGCCTTTTGTAAAACACCAACTCATGCTTTGGACTGAGCTAATTCCTTGCTTAATTCCCACAACTATATTATCTTGAACCATATATCAAAGTCTTTGTTTTTCTGATATTCTTTCAGTTCAGAGTTCTTCTGAATGTGATGATATATTTGGGAAATTTTGAAGTCTGATGTACAAACTTTGAATTTATGTGAACTAAAAATACAACAAGATGTTGTGAACGTACAAATATATGAAATATTAGTTTCCAGTCCAATTTATGAGTCTCATAGCACCTTTATTGGAGTATCCAGACAGATTATGTGATTATTGAATTGATTGCATGGTAATCAGAAATTATTTAAAGAACTATGAAGGATTTAGTAGAAGGGGAAATAGTTTTGATGACTTATATTATTCAGTGTTCAGTTATTGAGAAAATAGTGTTCAAGAATATATCTTAATATGCAATTGGCATCTTGGGGCCCTTTTTGTCAGAATCCTAACCCCAGAAAATTGGTGATGAAGATGCCTTGTCACTTGATACCAGCAAGCTAAACTGCATAACTGGTGGGACTTATACACCTGCAATAGTGAAGAAGATGGAGGGAGTAAAAAGAGTAAAGGTTGAGGTGGAGTTTAATAATAAAAACAATAAAGAAAGTAAAAAGAAAAAAATTTTCTGAAGCCAAAGTATTTTCCTTTTTAGAGAACAATGTCTACTTAACACCACAAAACAAAAATAAAATAAAACAAAAATAAGTGATCATCACCATGTAACCGGGGGAAGAAAACTAAATCCAAGCTTTACACTTTTGAGTTCCAAATAGAAAAGTCAAAGAGAAAAATGATGAAGATGTTCTTGTTCGTTCCATAAAATAAAGAGACTCCTCCAAAGCATGTTTCAAGCCAAAGAAATCCACTGATGGTAATCAGTCTTGCAACTTTACAAGAACTTGCAGGAACACTGTATAAGGTCAAGGGTCAGAGTCTAATAAAATGTTGTTTTTGCTTTGGCAAGTATAAGAGAACTTCACTAAGCAATGTTCTTTGAGCAGAAGTGACTCTTCCCCCAGGATTGTCTGCTCTCAGAGGACTTGTAAAATGTCTTCAAGGGGAGTGTAAGATTTGTTAGCATTACTGATCATTCCCAAGGCAGAATTGGGCCCCTGGATTATAGGTCCTTGACTACCTCTCTGCAATAGGGAAATTCAAGAGTCTGAAAGATGCTGTACAAGAGACTGAAGTTTTTTTTCACAAAGGATTTTGCAACAGCTGGAACTTTTCTGCCATTGTCAGGGCAGGTGACAAAGCTGACTTTTTCTCTGTTTTCATTCAAATGTGTGTTACTCCCTACACTTCCAGTCTCCCATTTTCATGCCATTACATGCCCATGGAATCACTCATTGATTGATGTGAATGCCAGGTCGCAGGCCCAAATGATAAAGAAACCCTGAACCTAGACTCCAGATTTGTTCTAGTCTACAAAGTAGGTAGGGTTGCAAGGCTCTGAGCTGCATTCACAAGTTCCAGAAGCCTCTGGTGGGAGATGAAATTCACACACAGATCAGAGTTTTTGCTCAGGGGTGGGAGATGTCTATTGGTCAGATTATTTAACCCCCATTCAGACTTGGCCCTTTAGGTCCTTCTTATCATTTTCAAAGACTGCCTGGGCAAAATGAAGGAACTGCCCATTGTGAACACAAGTGACAGACATAAGCAAACTCAGCAAAGTGACATTGAGCTAAGCCACCTCAGTCTTGCATGAGTCAGTGACTCCTCCATCTGAGCAATGCGGACTCCCTCCCATGAGGAAATATGCTGGTTGGATAGACTTGGGGAAGCAGCCAGAAAGGGAGGAGCTGACCCTGTAGCTGATTAATGTTCAAAGGAAAAAAGCAAAGCAAAAAAGGAATTGAAAAATTCAACACTTCCAATGGGTCTGTCAGTCTCTCCAAGTCATACAGCCAAGAATAAGGTAGAACTCATCTTCTTTCTTTACCATCTGGGACTTGTAATTTATCATGGCTACCAAGCTTCTGCTAATTGATTTACATTAAATAAAGTTGTGGGAGGAGGAGGGAAATCAGAGGAAAATGACATCCAGGGATCTCCATGTCTTTCCCTGACCGATTCTCATATGGTCATTTCTCAATGGACCTTTCCTTAAGGTACATTGCAATGCGCACCTCCCCAGAAACACTTCTGTGAGTAACGGACCTCCCTGCTACACTGTGATCCTCATGTAGGATGAGTGAGTGCCTGGGAGACTTCGGAGAACCCCTGCTATAGAAATAATTCTGTTATTTTTGTTTTATTTTGATTTGCTGAGGTCCCAGATGATCTGCTGCCCTACATTCCCTTTTCTCAAGTCCTTTAGCAGAAAGTTTTGCTTACTTGCTCTCTCATACAAGACAGCCTTACCTTGAGGCAAAATATACTAAACCAAAATAGGCTAAACCAGTTTCACATTTCTGAATGTGATTTTGTAAGAACCTCTAACTGGAGTAGTCATTAGCAACCTCCTCAAAGGAACAAGGGGACATCTTTTCTCCCTAATGTCATTGCAGTAGCTTCCTTTGGTTGCCAAAGCTATGGAATGACAACTGAGCACTTCTACTCTAATGAGCTAAACCCAATTGGTTTCTTTTCTTTCCTGTTTTCCCCTCAAGAATCCAGGGAATTACTAAATACGTCATACAAATCTGCCACATCTTCTCAGAAAACATAAGAGTTGTTTTCCCAGGAGATAGGAAAATTCACTAGGCCCTAAACATCCTTTCTTTCCAAGGAGAAGAGTAAGAAGAAGATATGCCTTACATATGGCCAGCCCACCAAGCCTGTTACCATTCTCCAAGCAACCAAGAATGAGGAATTGTGGAGTCCAGGAAAAGAAAAGTTGGCCCAGGCCATGTCAAGTACATTTTCTGAAGAAGTGCTCAAATGTTCTTTAGCCAATTATTCATTGATCTTATCCTGAACACCTTCTATGAGGCAAGATTCAAGAGCTATTAAGCAGTTGATACCATTATTATAAAACCTCAGGATTTGTGGGTCTAGGGCAAGTGCCTTATACTAGTAAGATTTCTATACACAGAATTGATTGATACTCCACTGGCCCATCCTACTCAAGGTTGTGGAGACTGCTTCCTTTGTTGTCTTCTGATGAGAGGAATAAATAAGAAAGATACCAGGGGTGTGGAGGAAACAAGATTCTTTACCCTAAGTTAGTTAGATTATAGAAAATTCTTTTTAAAAAAA
>PVKC010002945.1:25612-41082 GCA_004027635.1 Crocidura indochinensis | reverse complement strand
CTGGTAACTGAATTTGAATTATAGGCCTCAGTCTTGAAGCTATGGAAGTTGGCCTCTGGCAGCCATATTGAAGTGAAGGTAATTAGCACCATCCATCTTCCTAAGAGACAGTGCTTAGCAGTCTCTTAGAAATTCTGTCAGCATCTCACCCAGACCCCAGTAACCCTTTGAAACTTGCTGAAATGAGCCTTGGCAGTTCAGCACAACAGAGGATAGTTAAGAGAGTGAGAGATGGAAGAGAAATTACAGTTGTAAATGACATCATTTCTCAGGCAGCTGGCCAGCTATTTGAAAAACTAGCAGTCCAGGGGCCTAAGGGTGGAGGTATGAGGTGCATGCTGGGAACAGGGGCTAAGGGAGGTCAACACTGATGGCGGGAATGGCCCCATTCACTGTCACTATGTACTTAAATAGAATTGTGAAAGACTTGTAATTCACATTAGACTTAATAAAAATTATTTAAAAAACTAATCTATGAGATATCCCTTAATATGAGATACTTACAAAATGTAGTACTGTGTGTATTTAAAAAATACTTGTAAAAATCTAAATTCATACTTTTTAAAAAATATTTCTGAATTAAAAATTAATTCTTGGGGCCCGGGAGACAGCATGGAGGTAAGGCGTTTGTCTTTCATGCAAAAGGTCATCGGTTCGAATCCTGGTGCCCCATATGGTCCCCCGTGCCTGCCAGGAGCAATTTCTGAGCATGGAGCCAGGAGTAACCCCTGAGCACTGCCGGGTGTGACCAAAAAACCAAAAAAAAATTTAATTCTTTCTGTTTTGATATAAGAATTTAGGAGACAAAAGGGAGGAGGGCGGGAAGTTACAGTCCACTTCATGAACCTCATCACAAAGAGTGATGAGTTTAGTTAGAGAAATAACTACATTGCGAACTATCCTAACAATGAGAATGTATGAGGGAAATAGAATGCCTGTGTAGAGTACAGGTGGGGGCCGGGAGGGGAGGAGGGATATTTGGGACATTGGTGGTGGGAATGTTGCACTGGTATGGGGGGTGTCCTCTTATAGGACTGAAACCCAACCATAATCATGTTTGTAACCAAGGTGCTTAAATAAAAAATATTATTTTAAAAAAGGGAGAAAAAAAAGAATTTAGGGGAGGACTAGAGCAGTAGCACAGCAGTAGGGCATTTGCCTTGCATGTTACTGACCCAGGATGGACCTCAATTCTATCCCTGGCATTCTATATGGTCCCCCAAGCCAGGGAGCAACTTTTGATCACATAGCCAGGAGTAACCCCTGAACGTCAACGTGTGTGTGCCCCCTCCAAAAGAAAGAATTTAGGGAATAGGATGATATTACTATTTGATTTTAGCCATAATGAAAGATAGTCTTGAGGACAAGTGATCTTTTCTGTATTTAGTCATTGTCATCTAATTCTCAGTAGCATGGATATCTATTAGTTATTCTCAATTATCAAATTATTATCATCTATTTTGATAATAATAACAAAAGCAATACTTACTGAATGCAGGATACAAGTTTGAAATAGCTGGCTAGGCTGAGAAATAATGATTTGACAACATCTTAGGTAAGAAAAAGAAAATGTTTTTATTATTTAAAATGATCAAAGTTGGAATGAAATACAGAAATCAGAGTAGTAAATTAAGAATTTTTTACTTACAAATGATAGTTATCGTCAAAGAACCTGTGAAGATAGCGGCTAATATTCCTCCCAAAAACCATCTGAAATAGCAGGATTGCTCAGGATTAGCAAACTTTACATTTTCAGCACATGAGAAGTTCTTTTAAACATCTATCTGATGCCCAGATATTAATATCCCATTCCTAATTATTTACCCATGAAAAAAATGAAAGCTATGTTTAGGTAAAAAGATGTACAGAGCAATACTATTCAGTTAAAGGATAAACAATACAATGCCCATCAGCTGATAAGTACCCAAATTCTATAGACCTATCCAGTAGCTTATAAGTCAGACATAAAAAGAAATATAATTGTGATGAGCTACATGAAGGATAAAACTTGAACATTTTATACTAAACAGCTGAAGTCATATATCAAAGGTCACTAACTGTAAATTGTATCTATAAAAGTTTTCCACACAAAGCAAATCCTTAGATATAAGTAAATTGGGAGTTTCCAGAGGCTAGAGGGAAGTGGGAACAATGAAATTATTCTCAAAATACTATGTCTTCACAAGTTTTGGACTATATTAAAAGCCACAGAATTATATTTTGGTAAGAAGCATTGAATTTTTCCATTTAGGGAATTTAAACTAGTTATGCATCAGCAAAGAAGAACCCCCACCCCTTGCTGCTTATAAGTTTACCATTAAAAAAAAGGCATTTGGATTTTGTCATTTTTATGTGTCATTCTATGAAAAATGGCTATTTTTAAAAATACTAAAATTTGTGTCATTTTTATTTAAAAATAAGAATAATGACAATATATAAAAGTAGAAAATATTGTAAAAAACAATCTTACCTCCATAAAGTCATTTTAAAATTGATGAATATTTTTCTTCAATTTTTGTTGTTTGTGGGCCACATCCATCAGTGCTCAGAGGTTACTTCTGCTCAGAAATCACTCCTGGCAGGCTTGGGGAACATATGAGATGCCCCTGGGTCAACTGCAGGCAAGGCAAAAACCCGACCCCACTGCAGTCCCCAGATAAATATTGTTTTAAAAGCACCGTGAGCAGACAGCCAGGAGTAACCCCTGAGCACCGCCGGGTGTGGCCCCAAAACCAAAAAAAGTAAAAGCACCTTGAATGCTTTTTCTGGACTGAACAGATAGATAAGGCTCTAGCTTTGTATGTGCCCAATGCTAGTTTGATTCCTTGTGCAGCACATGTTCCCCATGCAACACCAGGAGTGATCCTTGAGCACAAAGCAAGTAAACTCTGAGCACCACTGGGTGTGGTCTCAACCCATTTCCCAAATAATAAATGAAGGAAAGTGGTTTCCTCACTGTGTTATTCTACTGGGCCTTCATAATGCTAATGTGTGTCATGATTCTCTGTGTTTTGATATGCAATGCAGAATTTTCACATTTATTTAAAAAAATTTCCCCACCCATTCCTACTTTTTGTTTTTTCAGTCCTAGTGATCTAAAAATACTTTTCAGTGCTCAGAAATTGCTCCTGGCAGGCACAGGGGACCAAATGGGACTCTAGGATTCAAACCGATTATCTTCTACATGAAAGGCGAATGCCTTACCTCCATGCTATCTCTCCGCCCTCCCCCCTTTTTTTCCCCTCCTGCATAGGCACAGTAAAAATTGGGGTCATTCGAAAAGGGAATCCCCTTGGCCTAAGAGATACAGGGTTTCTCCACCCTTGGAATATATTGTCATGGGATTATCTATAGACTCCTTTCAAGTTCATTTACTCTCCCCTTGGTGTTTTTGTGTTGTATGGAAGAGTTCTGCTCCGATCTGGATGATAAATCAGACCTCTATATCTAGAGATCTCAGTCTCTGCACAGGTCAAGGTGTAGAACTTACGATGAAGCCTTTCTTCGTGATTTTAGAAGTTCTGTTTCCTCGTTGTCATTTTAATCTGTCTTCTGCAGTTGGTGGTCTTGGTCCTTGCATTGAACCTCAGGTGGAGCCTGGGATATCGTCTTTTGTTATGTTTCCAGAAGACCCATTCAGTTGCAATGGTCTCAGTCAGGTCTCTGGGATTAGAGATCATGGTTGTTGTGCAGGTCGTAGAACAAACCCTAGACTAGGGCTTTCTTGCTGGTCCCAGATTACATACTGCCCGGCCGTGGTTCTATCTGCCAGTCTTCTGTAGATCGCGTTCTTGGCTTTCACATAGCCCAAAGTGTGACAAGTCTTCCGATTTTGTCTTATCATTAGTTGGTGAGGTAGGATACCCTATTCTTATGTCCATTTATTCCTAATTTCCTCGTTGTCAGGATATCATATTAGAGCTGGCACATGTTGGTGTTTGAGCAGTATTCAGGATGTCCCAGGTTGGATTTGGTTACTATAGCTGTTGTGTGGAACTGTGTCATTTCTATGTCTGGGATTCTGGGTTCAAGGCTGGACAGTCGCTGTCTAATCTCCTGGAGTCTAAGCTGGTGCCTGCCAGGACCAATTTCAGAGCATGGAGCCAGGAGTAACCCCCGAACACTGCCAGTGTGACCCAAAAAACACGAGAGAGAGAGAGAGAGAGAGAGAGAGAGAGAGAGAGAGAGAGAGAGAAAGCACAAAATAATTTTTTTCTCTCTTTTTTCCTTTTTCTCTCTTCTCTTATCTAGTTTTTGTCGACTTCTTTGTTTTGGTGTAGATATTTAAGTAGTTGTCCACTTTTTTTATTTATATATTTACTTTTTCTTTCTTCTTTTCTCTTCTTCCTTTTGCGCTCTGTCATGTTTTTATCTCAAGACCATGGCAATTATGAGGTGCATATACTTATTGCTGTAGTGCTCACTGGATATCTTATTTGATATTTCTTTTTGAACTGTTGTGGTGTTTCACCTTTTTTTCCCCCTTCGTCTCTCAAACCGAGGATGAAAGCCTCACAGGGGTCCTTGTCCCTCAGATCATTGGAGGCCGGGCTATAGTAAAAAAAAAACTACGAACAAATTCCTATGCACACTGCATATATCTTATTTTGAAGTGAAGAAACAAAAACGGAACAAATACAGTATGTGGCCCGAGGGCCGTAGTTTAAAGACCCCTGCGACTCTGCCCATTGTTGGCATAGTTGATTTTTACCCCATTTTATTACTTTACTCTTCCTCAAACAAAATCACATAACTCAAACTATCTAGTCCCACCTCCCAATTAGAGGGAGAAGTAATGGAGGTACAAACAGTTATAAGATCACTAAGTAATAAACTAGACCCAGAGGGGGCAACTCAATCTAGAAGCCCCTGGGGTGAGGGTGGAGGACATGGGAGGCAGGATGGGAACAGAGGTGGAGGGAGGACAATTGGGTGATGGGAATTCTCCTGATTCAATGTCAGCATGTACCTGGAATATTACTGTGAACGATATGTAAGCCACTATGATTAAAATAAAAATTATATTAAAAATACTTTTCAAAAACTCATAATTATCTGTGAAGCTTATTTAAAAATAATGATTCTGACTAGATCTAGTATCTCAAGCAAGGGATCAAATCTAGGACTTTGGTTTATCAACTTCACTTCCATACAAAGCATTTGACCCTCAACAGCAAAGACTGTCTCAAAGTCATGTAGCTCTTTCTGATCAAATAACAAGCACACCAAAGGCTCTTAATTTATTCTATTTTACTAATTCAACAAATATCTTAAGCCTTTAGTATGGAACTACAGAAGTGAAGGAGACGTATGCTTCTACATTCCTATAGAGTTAGATAATTAACATCTCAATTAAAAAACTTTTAATGGATCAAGGAGGTTAATTGCTCTAAAGGAGAGTTATCTGAGATATACGTGTAAGAAAGTTGGATGCTATTTATACAGGGTTTTCATAGATAATTTCTATGTTGATGGAGTATTTGAAGAGATTCCAGAAATGAGTTAAGGCACATATTAAGATTCATTTTGTAAAGGATCATGCTAAGTAAAGTGAACAGCAAGTGCCAAGATACTAAGGAACCAGTAGACTTAATATTGAAGGAATTTGATTACTGCCCTGAAGATATGAGCAACAAACGGTAGAAAGACTATAGAAACAAAAGATAAACCTGGCTGTAATCAGAGAAAAGCCTTCTGTTCTCCAATATTAAGAATGCAGCCTGGAGACATTTTAAATTAGGGTCTAAAAGTACAGAGAAAAAGGTGGAAAGTCCCAGCAGAAAGTCCAAATCTTTTATGGGGAATTTCAAATTGCTCTTGAACTTTAAGCATACCTAGGCACTATTTAGCAGTGAGTCGATGAGGAATCAAGCAAAGCACAGGTAGTAAACCACAATAAGTTGTTTATATATGCTTTGCAAGATTGTGAGAGGAGGAAGGTAGTTGCTCGTGAGGCATTTTTTTATGGACAGACACATGAACAAAACTTAACCACAGAGCTACCTAAGATGCTTTGTGGAATAATTCAAAAAAATTAATCAATTGTAGATTCATTAATTATTTAATGCCACTATATAAAAATAAAGCCTGAAATTGACTAGACAATATCTCAAATGAAGAGCATAAGCCTGGCATGAGTGAATTCTAAGTTTTATTCAGGGAGCCTGAGTAGGTGCCCCTGTTCGATGTCAGGTGTTGTATTGATGACCCCTGATGACCACCCACTAGGCCAAGCACTCTTTGGATTGACTTCAGGCATGATAATCTGAGAAACACTGCAAATAATACTTACAAAAATAAATAAATTGAGTTACCTTGCACATGTAGAAATGATTAAGCATGCAACAAGCAGAATAGCCTGAAAGGATACCTCTTGCCACAAACAGATTTCTAAGAGAAAAAAAAAGATATGAATTAGATGCCAATACTGAAAAAATAGTCTTATAAAACAATCATTGAAAAGTCTACTTCATACATACACACACACAAAATTTACAAACAAAAGTCCACACAAGCAATTATGAAGAAAGTTAAAATTATCAAATGTAGTACAAGATCATTCATTTACTCTCTACAAATAACTAGCTCTATCAAGAAAAAAAGAAATAGTCTACATAAACAGTTTTAGACTTGCCTTTATCTTGATATTGAAAAGAATTTGTAGAATTTATGCTAATTTTAGAATCTTATTCTGGTAAAGTTAATGCTAATAATAATGCCTGAAATTTGTGGAATGCCTTCTATTTCAGAAAGAGCTTTCACACACCAATTTATTTAATCAACACAGAAAATTGGTGAGATATCTGCCTATGAGAAGGTCAAGATTGAGGAAATGATTAAATTTGCCCAGAAGACACAGCTGTAAGATACCACAGGAATAATTTAAAAAAATTTTTCCATGGGCCTTAAGCAATAGCACAGTGGGTAGAGCAATTGCCTTGTGTTTGGCCAACCTGGGTTTTATTCCTGGTATTCCATATAGTCCCCTGAGTCTGCCAGGAGTAATTTCTGAGCACAAAGCCAGAATAGCACCTGAGCATTGCTGAGTGTGATCCGAAAGCAATTAAACAAAAAATCATATCTAGTCAGAATATAATGTTACATTGAAAATAGGTAAGGAGAAAAGAATAACTTTATATCTGGGACTTTGTAAAGGAGAGAGAGATCAAGTATCAGGAGCTATTTTTTTATTTTTGCATTTTTGCTATCAATAAAGTTTATTACTGGAACCAGACTGATAATACAGCAGGTGGGGCATTGACTTGCCTGTGGATGACCCAGATTCAACCCCTGACATACCATATGGTCCTTTAAACATCACAGTAATGAGCTGAGTATAGAGCAGGAGCATTGTGGGATGTGGCCTCGAACCAAATCAAAATAAAAAATAAAGTATATTAATGATGTGAAAATGACTGCATATTTTCTAGCAGCTCTGAAAAGGAGTTAAATCCAATGCCTCATCAATAAGGTCATACACTATGTCCAAATAGGTTTCATTCCAGATATGTAGATGTGGCTTAACATACACAAAACAATATAATACACTATATCAACAACAAAAAACCCATATGATCATATCAGTAGATACAGAGAAAGCATTTCATAAGGTCCAACACCTGTTCATAATAAAAAACTCTCAACAAGATGGGAAAGGAAGGAACATTTCTCAATATAGTCAAGGCCATTAACCACAAGCCCATGGCAAATATTATACTCAATAGAGATAAACTAAAAGCTTTCCTCTACATTCTGGCACAAGACAAGGCTTCCCCCTTCCTCCACTCCTATTTAACATAGTACTGGAATTACTTGCCTTAGCAATTAGGCAAGAAAAAGATAGTAAGGGCATTCAGATAGGAAAGGAAGCAGTCAAGATCTCTCTGTTTACAGATGACTTGATACTATATTTAGAAAACCATAAAGACTCTACCAAGAAGCTTCTAGAATAATAGATTCTTATAGAAAAGTGGTAGGCTACAAAATTAACATGCAAAAATCAATGGCCTTATTATACATAAATAATGATAGAGAAGAAATGAACATTAAAAAACAATCCCATTTACATTAGTGTCACAGAAACTCAAATATCTTGGAGTCAATTTAACTGCAGAGGTGAAGAACCTAAACCAAGAAAACTAAAAAACACTGTTTTAAGAAATAAAAGAAGACATAAGGAAATGGAGACATATATCCTGTTCATGAATTGGGGGGGAATATCATAATTAAAATGTCAATACTTGCAAAGCATTGTACAGATGTAATGCAATTTTTCTAAGGATGCACAGGACATTCTTCAAAGAATTGGATCAAACACTCCTAAAATTCCCTTGGAACAATAAACACCCAAGAATAGCTAAAGCAACTCATAGGAAATAGAAGATGGAGGGATCACTTTCCCAACTTTAAATTATATTTCAAAGTATGGTACAGACCCTCAGATCAGTGGAATAGACTTGAGTATTCAGAGAATGTTCCCAAGATATGCAATCAAATAACCTTTGATAAATGGACAAGAAACACAAAATTAAGCAAGAAAAACCTCTTCAACAAGAGATTTTGGGACAACTGGTCAGTCACATGCAAAAAAGCAAACTTGGACCTTCTTCTAGCCCCGTGCACAAGGTCAAATCCAAATGGATTAAAAACCTTGATATCAGACCTGGAACCATAAGCTATATGGAAGAACACATAGGCAAAACACTTCAAGACATTGAGACTAAGGGCATCTTCAAGGAGGAAACATCACTGTCCTAACAAGTTGAAGCAAAAATAAAAAAATAGGACTATATTAAGCTGAGAAGGAAATAGTGACTAGGATACAATGGTCATTCACAGAATGGGCGAAGCTATTCATCAAATACTCATCAAATAAGGAGCTAACATTTAAGATATAAAAGATACTGACAGAACTTAACAAGAAAAAACAGCTAACCCCATCAAAAATGGGAAGAAGAAATGAATAATTTCTCAAAGATGAAATACAAATGGCCAAAAGGCACATGGAAAAATGTCCCACATCACTAATTATCAGGGAGATGCAAATCAAAACAACAATGAGGTAACATCTCAGACCACAGAGATTGGCACACATAGCAAAGAACAAGAACAAATCAGTGCTGGCACAGAAGTTGGGAGAAAGGAACTCTATTCACTGCTGGTGGCAATGCCATCTAATCCAGCTTTTCTAATCCTTACAGAAAAAATGTGGAGATTCCTCAAAAAACTGTAACTTGAGTTCCTCTATGATCTAGCAATATCATTCCTAGGGATACACCTTAGGTATACAAAAACACAATACTAAAAGGCTCTCTGCAAACCTATATTCATTGCAGTGCTATTTACAATAGCTAGAATCTTGTAACTATCCAGATACCCTACAATAGATGAGTGGCTAAAGAAACCGTGGTATATATACACAATGGAATACTATTAAGTCATCAGAAAAAATGAAATCATGAATTTTTTAAACATGGATGGACATTGGAACTATCATGATGAGTAAAATATGTCAGAGGGAGAAAGATAGACACATAATAGTCTCACTCATCTATGTGGTTTAAGAAAAATAAAAAATTGGAGACGGAGAGAGAGCATGAAGGTAAGGCATTTGACTTGCATGCAGGAGGACTGTAGTTAGAATCCCGGCATCCCATATGGTCCCCTGAGCCTGCCAGGAGCGATTTCTGAGTATAGAGCCAGGAGTAGCCCCTGAGCGCTGCTGGTGTGACACAAAAACCAAAAAAAAAAAAAAAAAAAAAAAAAAAAAAAAAAAAAAAAAAAAAAAAAAAAAAAAAAAAAAAAAAAGACAGTATTATAAAAATAATACCCAGAGACAATAGAGATGAGGGCAGGAAGAACAGGTCTATGATATGAAGCTTACCACAAAGAGTGGTAAATGCAGTTAGAGAAATATCTATACTAACAATTATTATGACAATGATAATGAGAAATAAAAGGCCTGTCTCAAAGACAGGCAGTGGGTGGAGGAGGAGAAATATATGGGGGGGGGGGCATTGGTGGCAGGAAGGTTGCGCTGGTGAAGTGGTGTACTTTTATGAGTGAAATCCAACTACAAACATGTTTGTAATATGGTGTTTAAATAAAGATATTATAAAAATAAAATGTTAAAAATTATCAATAGCTAAAACAATAAAATAAAAAGAGGAGTTAAATCAATGTATTGAGTATAATTCCACCACCCCAAAGAAATAAAAGATAGCTTAAAGATTAGCATAAAAAGGGTTTTTTAAAAATGGAAACAAGCATAACTTAATTTTCGCAAAGTGTTTAAAAGCTTGATTTCAGGGCCAGAGTGGTAGTGCAAGGTGTCTGCTTGGTGTGCACGCTAGCCTAGGAATGACTGCAGTTCAATCCCCTGGCATGTCATATAGTACCCCAAGCCAGGAGCGATTTCTGAGCACAGAGCCAGGAATAACCCCTGAGTGTCACTGGGTATGGCCCCCCAAATAAACCAAAACAAAAAAATCTTGATTTCACAAGTTATCTAAAACATGGGTTGGCTTTATACTTTCAAGGTATTTATTTTGCTATTTATTTTGTGAATAAAGTTTGAGTTACTTTAGAATAATCTAGGCAGAACACTGAAGACTGACGAAGCAAAACACAGCACTTGTGAATAATGTCAACTGCAAATGTTTCATGAAAACTGTGAGTGAATAAGTCATTATAGGTTCTTGACTACTCTGCATTATAAAGTATATTTCTATTATTAGCCTTCTCTGATTTGTGTGAAATAAAAAAAAAGACATCAAAAAATTTACTAACTGCAAAAATGACTAGACTTGTATTGTGAAGGTGCAAGTTATGTTAGTTTGGAGAGGTGCACAGACTTATTGCATCAGTAGCCATGTACACAAGCAGCAACAACAACAAAGCATACTAAATAATCATTGTATAGCTACAGAGAAACTAAGTGGAGCATATTGGTTTTTGAGATTATAAGGACCACCTGGTCCAAAAACTAAATAGCCTTGATCTTTTTAAGGCTAATAAGATTTCAATTTTTAATGTTTAAGCTCTCAATATTATCATAATTTCACATTATTTTGAAACTATAATGATGCAGGATGTTGAGTACTTTGTGTAATTGTACATTATTCCAAGTAGAAACTAGGATTTTCTCCATTTACAAGCAATAACATTAATTCTTAGAGACTTCTGGATTATAGTTAACAAGTAGAGATTTGGAAGCTGAATCTTTAAGATTGTATGTATAGATGATTTGTCTAATATTAGCAAACTAAAGATTGTGGGACATACTTATTGAATTTATTTCAAATTTATTCCTGAAGGAAAATACCAATACCTCCCTTTAAATATTTTTAGTCACTATGAAATTACAAAGTTATTGCTATTGGGTTTTAACCATGCAATCTCTTCACCAAGGCTTACTTCCCTCTGCCAATGCTCACCCATTTGCACCCACAAGTCTGCCTCCACAGAGTTTTTTTTTAAATAATATTCTGCATTGTGGTTTGCAGTAATGTTACTGATAGCATTTTCTTTGTAACCCTACCTCCTTTCAGCACCATCTCTTTCTCCTGGTCAAAAACTTCCCTCTGCCATAGCTGCTGCCCGCTTCCTATCTTATCTCTAAGCATACCTCCCACGCCCAGACATTTAGCCTATTTTCTACTGAAGACCAGTTCTCATGTTTTTCATTTTCCTTGATTTTACGCATTTGTTATTTCCCTATTATGTTTCTTTATATCCCAAATATGAGAAAAAAATATTCTGTGCCAGTCTTTCTCCCTGTCTAATTCACTCAACATGATACTCTCCAGATACATCCATGTAGCATGATTTTATCTTTTCTTATGGTAAAAATAAAATAATTTATCTTTTCTTAATTCCAAATAATATTCCACATACAAATGTTTATATAGATAATGATTATAGATACATTCCATAATTTCTTTACACATCATTTGTTACCAATATCTATCTTAACTTTTCCTTGGAAACTGCAGAGTATTATGTAGGGTTATTTATTTTTCACTTTATTTACACTCTGTGTTTACAAAATTGTTCATTGTTGGGTTTCAATCATACAATGTACACCACCTTTCACCAGTGCACCCTTCCCATTCCCTCCCACTCCTGCCTTGCTTTAGGGAAGGCAACTTGCCTCTCTCTGTGTGTCTCTCTGTCTCTGTCTCTGTCTTTCTCTGTCTCTGTCTCTCTCTCTCTCTGTCTACTTGACATAGTGGTTTGCACTATTGTTAATGAAAGAGTGCTTTGTCTATTAGTTTCTCCACTTTTAGCACCAAGTTCCTATACACAGTGATCAGTTCCAACTATCATTGTCCTTGTAAACACTTCTCTACTCTAGGTATACTCACTGCTCTTTGTGGCTAGCTTTCTGCCCTGGGTTTAATCTCTTGACCTTTCTCTCTACTGTCTCTGAGTATTAAAACCATACTATTTCTTGTTTCTCTTATATTCCATAAATGAACGAGATTCTCAGTTTTTATTCCTTTCCCTCTAGCTTATTATTCAATCTAATAATCTCCATGTCCTTCCACATATCAACAAACCTCATAACTTCATTCTTCCTATGGCTGCATAGTATTCCACTGTGTAAGTTGTATCCCATTTCAAAGTTTCTTTGGCTGTGATCCATTCATCTGTTGTCCAACACCTGGATTTTTCATATTCTGGCTATTGTAAATAGTGATGTGTGAACAGAGGAGTGCAAAGGATATTTTTGTATTGTGTTTGTATTCTGGGGTATATTCCTAAGAGAAATATTGCTGGGTTATATAGAAGCTCAATATCTAGCTTTATAAGGAATGTCCATATTGTTTTCCAGAGGGGCTGGACAAGTCCATATTCCCACTAGAAGTGAATGAGAGTAGTTTTCTCCCCATATCCACACCAACACTGGTTGGTGTGTTTTGTTTTTGTTTTTGGGGGGGTTTTTTTGTAATGTATGCTAGTCTCTGCGGTGTGAGATGATAACTTATTGTTGCATTTTAAGTGTGGCTCTTTCTTGGCAACTGTGAAGCATTAAGTAGTTTTTAAAATTTAAAATTTTAAAATTTAAAAATTTAAAATTTTAAAATTTAAAATTCCGTGTTTTTATTTATTCCATTATTTCTCTTTATACTTCATTAACTTTTTACATGGAATATTCCAATGATAAAATAAAATATAAAGAACAAAATAAAATCATAAGACAACTGTATAGGTGCTATCAGGTTTAGAGAAGCTCAAATGTTTTAGGTACTTAAAAAAATCAAACATTGCACAAACCACCCTTTTTATGCCTAAGAGATGACAGTCAAAAAATGGCTACATGGATACTGGCAACACCCCATCCTCCTCTTATCATAAAGATTAATACTAGCTTCTATCTACATGTACATTAATCACCTTAAGTCATTCTCTAAATGAAGGGAAGAATTATTTAAGTATTAAAAAGATGGACAATAACACTCACTTGAATGTTCTAAAATATTCCCTTGAAAATGTTCAGAAGCTATGGCCTGGGACTGGTGAGATGTATCATGAAAGTTTTTTCTTGTATCTTCAGGCCATATGTTTCCAGAAGAGGAGACTTTCATGCATTCTGCATTCAGCTTTTCCAACTCATACTCGTCAGTCAATGAACTCTCAAAATTATCCCCTGGAAAACAAAAGGTAGAGGTGTGTGTCTATGTTAAGTCATACTCAATAATCAAAGTCGGTAAAAATTGAACTAATAGTAAATCTAGAACATTCTTGGAGTAAGATGGAAGGTGGTGCTTTAAACAAAATGGCATCTCGGTTTTTCCCAGGATCTGAAGAACAAAGTGAAATGCAACTTCAGGGATGAGCAAAGGATTGAAGAATGCACATTTAGTGAAGGAAGCCAATATCTATGACATTAAAACTTAGTGATTGGGGCCTCTCAGGTATTTCAGCAGCAAAGTGCCTACCTTGAAAGTGAGGTTGCTAATTTAATTCCATATGTACCAAGTAAGATCAAAGAAGCACTGCCATTTGGTATTCCCCACTCTATAACATAAATGTGTAGTCCTGGAACACTACAACAAAATGTGCACAAAAGCAACGAAGGGGTACAACCAAATGGCAAGTATATACATGGTTCATTGACAATTTCAAGGCACTGCAACTTAATATTCATACCCACCCACACACACTGTATCACAAGTGTGGAGTCATCACAAGCAAGAACGTGCAACAGTCTCTTTTTTATAATAATAGAAGAGAGAAAGGGAGAAAGGGAAGAAGAGGGATACAGATGGAGAGAAAGTGAGAAAAAAGAGGAAGAGAGTGAAAAAGGAGAATAAGAGAAAGTGATATGGAAGAATGAGGAAACAATGGAAGCTACTTCCCTCAAGTGGATCCTGACCCTGAATTACTAGGCCACAGTTATCTAAGGATAATAAGTCAGTTCGCAGTTTCATGGAGGATAAAGCTAACCTGAGATTAAGAATTCAGGAGAGGAGAATGACCTTGTGAAAATTAATATACAGAAACACTATTGAAATGGGGCCAGGAGACTAGGAGAGATGTATGAATAATCAGCAGAATGCATAACCATTTCTGACAAGAAGCAATATTGCTTCCCCTCACCAGTGGAAGAAAAGAGATCTATTTAATCGAAGCCCTTCTAAAGAATCTTTAAGCAGTCAGATCTGGGATTAAGACAAAGTACATGTCAGCCTTGCCATGAGACTTTCCTAACCAAACTGAATCTTTGCTATTCTTATTACATCTTGTTAGCTGTTTTTTGCTTGAGATCAATAACTTTCCAACCATGAGTGATGGGTCAACTCTACAGTGGCATCAATCTTTCATTAGAGCTGACTACGAAGCTATTAAATTTGAATTTTTGGACTAGAGACTTCCTGCTTACCTGTTCCCTCCCATCATCCTACCCACAACTTTGCTTTTAACAAATAGTACACATAAACATCCTGCTGGTTACCATAGAGAAGGGAAGTCTGAGAAAAGGAAATTTGCAAACCATGCAATTAGGTCACTCTAAGAGATAATCCTAGGCTATGTTCATTGCAGCAAAGCCCACAAGAGCCAAGATACAGAAGCAGCCAACAGATGAAGCTCATCAACAGATGAATGAAAAAGGGAGATCCTGCCATTTTCAATGACAGGCATGACCCAACAGAAAGACTTTATCCTATATGAAAAAAAATTATCAGGGTACAAACTCATTTAGTTGTACTGATTTATAAAACAGTACACGTAAGATGAGTAGATAATGGTAATCATTGTTCAAGTGGATAGTTTTAATTATAGAAAACTAACAAATAGGGGCCCAGGAGATAGCATGGAGGTAAGGCGTTTGCCTTTCATGCAAAAGGTCATCGATTCGAATCCCGGTGCCCCATATGGTCCCCCGTGCCTGCCAGGAGCAACTTCTGAGCATGGAGCCAGGAGTAACCCCTGAGCGCTGCCGGGTGTGACCCAAAAACCAAAAA
>PVKC010002945.1:0-25512 GCA_004027635.1 Crocidura indochinensis | reverse complement strand
AGTTTGAAGGGAAGTCTGGGTGTTGTGAGCCCTGTATAATAAAAATCACCATTGATTCTGGTGATTATATAAGAAGTATTTGTATCTGTCCAAACTTATTGAAATGCAAATATTAAATATGTATTATTCTTTATTATTATACCTCAGTGGTTCTGTTCAAAAATCAAAATATGATATTATTAAATTGAAGTGTAAATGGAAAAGAGCTAGGAAATATCATGGTCAATTATGTGTTTATGAGAGGCAGTTAAGAGAGATCTGGGGAGATATGATGTGGTGACCACAATGAAAAAAAATATCCTGAGCAGTGACTTAGAGTTTTACAGCTTAGAGCTTTATCACTAAAAGTTGAATGGAATTTTTAAAAAAAAACTGATCAATGTTAAACGCTATAAGTATCAAGCAGAATTTTTTTTCAAGTTAATATCTTTATTTAAACCCCTTGATTACAAACATGATTGTGGTTGGGTGTCAGTCATGTAAAGAACACCCCGTTCACCTGTGCAACATTCCCATCAGCAATGTCCCAAATCGCCCTCCTCCCATCCCACCCCCACCTATACTCTACTTTCCCTCATTCTACTTCTTTCTACTTTCTACTTCCCTCATTCATTGTCATTGTTAAGATAGTTCTCAATGTAGTTATTTCTCTATCTGCACTCATTACTCTTTGTGGAGAGTTTTATGTCATGAGCTGGAACTTCCAGCCCTCTTCTCTTTTGTCTCTGAGAATTATAAGCAGAATTTTCTACTATAAGGTATGACCCCAAAGAGGAAAAACACAATACCAAAAAAAAAACCCTTATCTCCTTGATCTCTAAAAAATAAAAGAATTTGTCACAAATCTACCCTTTTTCTAATTAATATTTAGTTTTTCCTAATCCCAATATAAATAAAAGGATCATAAATCAGAAAGTTTTCTAGTAAGTAACTCTTTTGTATTGTATTTGGAGATACTAATTTCATTATATTCTCCTCTTTTATTCAGTTTAATGTAATTTACCTCTATTCAAAAAGGATAGTTTTCCAATTTTTTTCATATTCTTTCCTATAAAGCAGTAATGGGTATTGCTAGAGATGGAAACACAGATCCATACAAAACATTGAAAAAATATAGATTTAAGGTTACATCAAGCTGTACATGGAGGAACAGTTGCACTAGCGTTACGGGGGTGCCAGGGAGAGGAGGGGAAGGTGGGATGGATGCTGGGAACAGGGGGGGAGGGAGGACCTCACTGGTGGTGGGAATGCCCCTCATTCATTATTTCTATCACTTAAATATCACTGCGAACGATTTTTAATTCACTTTGTCCACAATAATATATATTATTATATATAACATATTATATATAATATATATTATAATATATATATTTCTATGGACAAAGTGTGTGTAGATTTAAGGGCCAGGACATTAGTTCTAGAAAAACTACAAATTTCAAGCAGGGTGTCTTGCCTGAGGCCTTCTTGTCTTTCTTTAATAAACCTGCTAGAAATAGAATGGGAAGTCCTGCTCATTCCTTGTGCATGAAGCCACTAGTCTTTTTATTATGACTCAGAGACTCCAGGAATGTGTCTTGAACTGCAGTTTGGTGCTTGAGGAACTGCTAAATGCCATGGATTGCAACTGATGAAGAAGGTGTCTCCACAGCTGTGGAAGGGGTGAATTCAGGATAAACAAAAAATGGGAACACACATTCACAAAATCCCTCTTTTGACTAAAGACTGAAGCAAGAGAAAATTGGGGGAAGTAATTTTGATTGCAAGCATTTCACAGCGAGAAAAAAAGCAAAACAATTTAACTTTGAATTCTTCTTGAGTCCTCAAACTGGGCAACATTTCCAGAGAAAAATAAATTGCTGATGAAAGTCAAGGAGTCTTGGGTGAATCTGGAAAACAAGAAGTCTGGCAAGATATGATTGCGCTTGACAGCAGAGAAGAGCAATTTCAAAGTCCTCTGAGTACCCAGGTTGACTAATTACTGACTTTGGAGAGAGGGGTGTTTTGATTTGTTATATTTAGAAGATATTTGGAAGCCATATGAATTTTAACAAGATACCTCGTGCATGTGCAAACACAGCTATGATCAAATTGCTTTAAAATTGTTTGGACATATCTTGAAGCAGCATCTATGGGAAAACTAGATGTTGATTTGCAAACATTTGAAATCCTGCCTTTAGAATGATTCCCAACATGTAGTCATTCAAGTATCTTTAGACTTTTTGGCATAGCTCAGATCCTGCTTACTATTTACTGTTTAATGTTTTCAAATTACATCATTAAATCTTTAAAGGAAACTTTGTAGAAATCCTTAAAATACCCTAAAGTAAAAGTAAACCTAACAATTCAACATTAATACAACTTGTGGCTTAATTTATATATTAATTTTATTCTAATTTAGGGGACATGGTTACAATAGTGTTAAGTCTTATGGCATTAATGTGCAAAGTTACTGCACTCTGTCACCACAGAAATGCCTATACCCCTTCACACCATCCCTATCATCCCATTTCTATTCCAATTTACATTCGCTCTATCCTTCTCTTTTTGACTATGCTGTTTATATTCCAAGGCCAAGTTTTGCTACAATAGTATGCCATTTGGGGAGGTGGAGATGACAACCTTACAAACTTACTCCTAACTCTGAGGTCATGGCTCACTCCTGGTAGGCCCTGGTGACCATTTGGGTTGCTGGGGATCAAACCCAGGCTGGAAGTGTACAAGGAAAATCCCCTCTTCTGGTTCAATTCCTCTATCCTCCAAACCACTCTGCTTTGTGACCGCCTTACCTGATCAGCACTCCTCCTATCACCTCATTCTTTATTTCACTCTGTGAATCTTCCAACTTTGTTCCTCCCTCAGATACATTTGGGTGTCTAGCCATGTGTCTTCAAAATTGGAATTTTTTAAAATCCCAAATAAGCACAGCTTGTCTTTTCAATGGTCTCCTGAATTTTAGGTGAATCATAATTTGAAAAATATTGATTTATAACTGAAGAGATGTGCTGCGTGTGTTTCCTAACCTGACCTGATAAGAAATCGGTAATGGAAATGTTCAAATGAGTAGACAAGTTACTTCTATAATAGAACAGCCATTGAGGAGAGACTGCTTTAATAATAATAAAAGTCTAAAATAGGCAAATATGTAGACACAGAAAGTATACTAATGGTTGTCAGAGGGTGAGCGGAGGAGACAGAAAATAAGGAACAAATGATTCTGGGTAAGATTGTCTTTTAATTAATGAAAATGTTCTGGTATTAGAAAGTGGTTGGGCTGCATAACATACTTCATAAATATTTTTTAAAATAACTTAATTGTACACATTAAATTATATATCAACTAAAAAGCACCTGTTCCTTGTTAATGTAGTTTTTTGAAACAGTCAGCTTCTACAAAATAGGCTTATGTATCCTTTTCTACTGAACTAATGTTTTTATAATTTGGAGCTAAAATATATTGAGCAATAACTTGCCCAAGATAACATGTTCTCTTTTTCAGGAATCATTGCACTTCAACCCCAAATTCTTATGTGCTATCATTATTTTTGCTTTATTTATGAATAAATGGAGTGTCTAAGTCATGAACTAACTTGTTTAACAAGTTATATGGAAAACATTGACATGAATTCAGGTCCATTAAAAGTACTTATTCCTCATCATTCATCATATGATCTTTTGAGCCTTTGTAACTAGCAGAACTTTTTAAAATTAAACATGCATTTTCTTTGATTTCTCACACGTTTACATTATCGTACTTCCTTTGTATAAACCTATCAACTACACTTTTGAAAGTATTCTTTATATCTTCCTCTACCTCCAGAAACACTTATACCTGTTGGTTCCACTTGACTCCTTGCTCCAAGTAGTAGGTGCTCTTCACCCAGACTTCATTTCATAGTTTGAATGGTAATTTATTATTATTATTTTTGGTCACACACGGTAGCTTTCAGAGGTTATTCCTGGCTCTATGCTCAGAAATTGCCCCAACCCTTCGGGGGACCAGATGGGATGCCGGGATTCGAACCACTGTTCTTCTGCATGCAAGGCAAATGCCTTACCTTCATGCTATCTTTCTGGTCCCTGAAAGGTAATTTTGAAAGTCTAAATCCAAGGTTACATCATTGATTTGTGTAGTAGCCTTTAAAAATGTGCTTGAGAAATTAGATAAATCCAACTCCTCAACATGATGCAAAGATTTTTTTCAAGTATCTTCATTTTATGTGTTCAGACTCACACCCCATAAATCCCTACCTCTCTCTCCTATCTTTGTCTTGCCTATATCTTTGCTATAGAAAACTTCCCCTCCACAAGGATACTCGATTTGATTAATCAGATTTTCATATAGAATTTGTTTATAGCTTTAAGAAGCACTTACTCTTTTTTATTTTAAAAACATATGCACACTCCTTTACGTCATGTAAAAACTGGCAAAAAAAATGGTACTATGCCATTCACTTTCAATATATAGGAGTTGAGCAAGTTGTTACTAGTAGAGAAACTTGAATGAAAGTTATACACACACTATTCACAGTATTTTATTTGAAGCTGTGTGGGCTTATAATTGTTGCAAATTAAGAAGTTTTAAAAATTAAAGTACTTGAATTTTTTTCTCAGGAAACCAACTGAGAAAGATACAACAATTAGACATTCTATACCCTTAATTTATTATATTAAGTACCCTTAACTTACTATGACTTTTTTTTTGCTTTCTTTTTGTTTGAGGGTTACAAAGAATAAGCATTATTTTAACCTTGTAAAACTTAAGCAAAGGTTGACTTTTCAGACTAAAATTTTCAGACTCAGGTTGAATTCCAATTCTGTTATTTTCTAAACTGAAGGACATGGGCAAGTCTCTTAACCCTGAACTCATTTCATCACAGTTATAATGAACATGCAAGACATACTCTTTTAAGGGTTTGGGAATATTTAATTACATAATGTAAAAGATAAAATTAAAAAAACATAAAATCTTAGATTCATGACTTTACTTTCTCTTTTTTGTTTGCTTGTTTGTTTGTTTGTTTGTTTTTTGGTGGGGGCACACCAGGCTGCTCAGGGATTACTCCTGGCTCTGAGCTCGCATATCATTCTTTTTTTTTCGGGGGGGGGGTCACACCCGGCAGTGCTCAGGGTTACTCCTGGCTCCATGCTCAGAAATTGCTCCTGGCAGGCACGGGGGACCATATGGGGCACCGGGATTCGAACCGATGACCTTTTGCATGAAAGGCAAACGCCTTACCTCCATGCTATCTCCCGGGCCCCTCGTATATCATTCTTGGCTCAGGGGACCATATGGGATGCTGGGATTGAACCTGCATTTGTCCTAGGTCAGCCACAACATGCAAGGCAAATATCCTACCACTGTGCTGCCACTCTGGCCCTTTACTCTTTCTCTTGTATCACAGGAGTTAATACTATTGGTGGAACTTTTGAAATGAGTTCAAATGTCTACCACTTTTAGCCTCAACCCTTCTATCTTAATTTAAACGATTGTTTCAAATATTTTTCAACTATTTGTTCAAACTATTTACTACCTGAATTACTTAGAGGAATTTCTTAACTTATTTTCTTGTTTTTGTTCAGTTCTCAATCACTATCTAAACTGAATGCAGAAACCAGAGATAACATCTCAAGATGGAATCAAATTATCTTATCCATTTTTTTTTTCAAAATCCTTTCACTGAGTAAAATTAAGGCTTCATAATAAACTCTTCACAACTCTCTTCTCCCTCACTTATCAAACTCTGATTAACCTATAGTTTAAACTTGGTGCACCTACATTCTCTTGCCTCCCCTACATGTTTTGTTCCTGCTTTTTTGTTTTGGGGCCACACCCAGCAATGCTAAGGGTTCCTCCTGGCTCTGCACTCAGGAATCAGGGGACCATATGGGTTGTTGTAGACTTTGACCTAGTTTAAACGTCCAAACAAATGCTCTGATCATTTAACTGAGGCCAACCTAATCATCCTATTTAAAGCTGAAACCACTAGGTTTTCTTCCTTTGTTGGTCTCATATTTCTTACCACTTTTAAGCTTGCTACGTATTTTTAATTATAGTCCATCTCTCTCACCAGAAATCCAGTTTTATTGGAAACATGTAGCTTTGTCTACTTTGCTCATCACTGTCTTTCCCAGTCTATAGAAAAGTACTTACCACAGCAATGCTTCTCTTCTGCTTGAATGAGTGAGTGTGGCAAAGTAAAAAAGCAAAGTCACAGAAGTGTAGAAAAATGGGGATCAGTTAGGAAACTGAGAGCAGGTCAGTTTAAACCAAATCAGTTTAATCAGGATAAGAGGAAGGTTAAACATGCAGGTGGTGAGACTAAAGCCACATAGTTCCAAGCCAGAATACATGCTTTGCATACGGAAGGTCCACATGCACTGACCACCACCTGGTATACCTCTGTACCAGCAAGCAAACAAACAAAATGAACAAAAGCAAATCTGAAGACAGAGCTGTTTTTATGGGCTTTGCTTATTTGCAATTATGTAGGTCTCCATTAAAAAGTTTTACCCTTAGTTTAATGCTTGAGGATTGACACTTGAAATTTTTAAACATTTTAAAACAAGGTCCCTGCATTTTATTTTTACAGGGCCCTGCACATTATGCAGCCAGCTCTGATTAGAGTAGAAAAATATCCAAGAGTCCCGTATGCTGTGTGAAGAAAAGTGACAAGGCCACATTCATGTCTTAGGATATGTGACTCCTGATTTAGAAATAGTCGTGGAATACGGAAATATCAAGTTAGCTTCTCTCTGCCTGTATTCCTTCACGGTCTATAAGATCTGCTGAAATGTCACCAGCCCCAGAAACCCAGAAGCATCCTTTAGGCAGAACTAACAAATGCCCTCTAGTATTGGGGGGCATATTTCTCAAAAATCTCTGCTAGTATTCAAGGAGTTAAAAATTATACACAAGCATAATTACCTGCTTAAAAACAGGAGTTTCTCAAGATTAAGTTCACATCTTTTCTACTTTAATTTGTTTGTTTGTTTGTTTCTGAGTCACATTGGCAATCTCTGTGCTTGGGGATCACTTCTGGCAGGCTCAGGCAACCATGAAGGGTACTGGTTGTATGCAAGGCAAGTGCCTTATTTGTGGTACAATCATTCTGGCCCTATTTTTTTTTTTTTGGTTTTGGGCCACACCCGGTGACTCCCAGGGGTTACTCCTGGTTCTGTGCTCAGAAATCTCTCCTGGCTTGGGGAACTATATGGGACGTTGGGGATTTGAATCAAGGTCCTTCCTGGGTCAGCCATATGCAAGGCCAATGTCCTACTGATGCACCAACGTTCCAGCCCCCATACTGGCCCTCTTATTACACTTTAAATATGGTGAATTAAACACTGTAGTTGGCAAGTGGGTTTTATTGTTCATTTATATATATATATATATATATATATATTTATTTATTTATTTATTTTGGACTGGGGCCACATCTGGTGATACTTAAGGGTTACTCATGCCTCTACTTTCAGAAATTACTCCTGGCAAACTCAGAGGACCATATGGAATGCCTAGGATCAATCCTGAGTCTGCCATGTGCAAGGCAAACACCTTACCAGCTTACTATGACTGGCCATATACATTTAATTATTAAATACAAGAATGTCTATTAAAAGACCATGACATTTCAAAGTATGCCTAGAAACATATTTGTATTCAGGCCAATTTTTTAAATCATTGTCCAATTGCTCCCATTTCTAACAGAAGCAGATTGAACAAAAAGTACAGTATTTGCTGGTGTATAAGACAACTTTTGAAACGAAAAATAGTCAACCAAAAATCAGGAGTAGTCTTATACGCCGAGTATATCCCGAAAAACATCTCGATATGCTGCTAAACGAAAATCATCTGGATTTTGCCATGAAACGAATTTTCCAACTCGATCCTGCACCAATCACTGCCAGGCTGCTCAGACAGTGTCTCTTAGTCAGCCAATCCAAGCAGGCTTTTGGTGCATGCCATTAGACAATGTTCTGTACCCGAATCTACACTGTCAAAAGCCTGCTCAGATGGGCCAGAGTCAGAGAGAAAGTCTATTCCAGTAGAACCTTTGAACCTTTGCTTGTTGTGATTGGCTCACTGTGGTACATACAATTGCAGCACAGGAACGTTCTGTTTCATACAGCGAATATAGGCCTAAACCTATGTTTTAACTGCAAAATTAGGGGGTCGTCTTATATGCCCAGGTGTCTTATAAACCGGCAAATATGGTAGTGCAGTTAACTTGATCTTCTCAATTCACCATTATTGAACAACTGGCCCCTTTCCTCCTCTTTTCAGCAGACATTGTGAAGAATCCCAAATATCATAAACTTTTCTTTCCTTACTTCCCAACTCTTTTAACCAAGTTTCTGGTTCTCTTCTGCCTCCTTCACTCCACCACTAGCAATTTTCATGTCAATGAATCTAGCTATCATTCTTATAACATTCTTTGCCACTATTTTTTTTTGTGTGGTTTTTGGGTCACACCCAGCAGTGCTCAGGGGTTACTCCTGGCTCCATGCTCAGAAATTGCTCCTGGCAGGCACGGGGGACTATATGGGGCACCGGGATTTGAACCGATGACCTTTTGCATGAAAGGCAAACGCCTTACCTCCATGCTATCTCCCGGGCCCCTCTTTGCCACTATTTGCTGGATCTTTTTTTGAACTATTCCCTTTGTATTGCATCACATAATTCCCTTTTAGTTTCCTCTGGTTTCTCTGGATGCATCCTCTTTTTCCTTTTTAAGCTAGTCCTATCGAAATTCTCCATTAAATTTTTAAATTCATAAAGTTCCACTCTAGGCTTTGTCATTTGTCCATTACCCTCTTACTAAACTATCTTATCTACTCTCATCATTCAATGATCTTTTTGACTAAGATGGTTTACAGATAAATAGCTTAAACGCAGACTCCACTCCATATTGATTTTATCCTTAAACTCTACATTCTCCAAATCCGGCGTGTGATTTTTTTTCTTAGCCCAAAACTCTAATCATTAGATTTCTCAGACTTTTTCACTTTTTCTGTTTTTCCTATTCTCACCCAGTTTGTTCTTATATCCCTCTCCTTTCATGAGAACCCAGAAAAACTCTCATTTCCGAGAATTTAGCTCAGTTGATATTTCCACACAGTACATTGTCTCTCTGGGTTTCTAAGTGGGTCAAATCTCCCATTGTATCATAAGTATTTTCTTCATGGTACTTAGAAAAATTATTCTTTTGTATTTGTACAATGATTTAAGAAATACCTAACCCTTGCATTCTTCACAAGCCCTAAGAAACCATAAATAAGCATTATGTGACTTGTATTCACTCTCAGTAACATTTACTGGCAAATGGTCAGTAAATATCAGTTGTTTCTAGTCTAGTCATAACAATACTCAAAACTACAAATTATTAAGTAAAAATAATTATACAAAGATTTTTATTTATTAAAATAAATGATTTAATTTTTAGTTTTTATACCATAGTTAAATTCATATATGTGCACAATCTAAGAATGTTTTACTATTTATTATGTAATATATATGCTATGACATAATGTACATATGTATATGCATAGTGTTGCATATGTGACCAAGTTAAAATATAGTTACATAACATTTTCTAATAGAAACATATACATTTTGCTTAACAAAAATATTTTATTTTTCAAATTCTAAGTAGCTTTCTCAATGTACCTATACCCTAATTCTAATGCCCATCCTGCACCCGTTTTCATAGAAAATAATCATTAGAATGTACAAATATTTTTATGTTTTTAAGTGTAATAATTAATACATTTAAATGAAATTATTTTACATAATATGAACTTATTAATAAGAATCATACAATTGGCAACATAGGCACCATCCTTCCTATGAAAATGAGTCTAGTCAATTTATGTTGTCAGGTATGGTCACAGGCTTCCTATCACCTTTTCGGATATGACAAGTATAAAGAAATGAGCTTAAACTAACCATTTTCATTGTAGTGATGTATGTCCATTCTCCTGAAGCCATCCAAACAGATGCCATCACTTGGCGAAGGGTCAGCATCATCAAACATATTGTCATGCAGCCAGGATTTAGGGGCTTTAAGGTTGAAAAGAGAAGAAAGAGATCGGCGGAGTCTCTTTTTCTTTCTAAATACCCTAGAACATTTTTTAAAAAAGGTAGTAAGTCTGATGAATCATGAACAGAAGTCATGCTATTCATGAGAATGATTAGCTACACAGAGTACTTTTCCACAGAAAAAAATCCATGAAGCTCATTTATTTTGTTACCACTATTAATTTCACAATCTTCTTAAATTTCTGTGGATATGAACATGGCTCAATATCAAGGAGAATGAGATAAAAGGCAAACCTTAAAAACAAATTCATAAACTAAGTCTGTGACAAAGAAAAGATTTATGTTGGTATAGCAAATTTTTTATATAGTTTCTTCTGTGTCTTTTTAAGGAACTACAAGTAGTATTTTAAGGATCTATATACAGTATATATATTTATATGTATATATAAAGCAATTTTTTCATATAGTTTCTTCTGTGTCTTTTTAAGGAACTATAAATAGTATTTTAAGGATCTATATACAGTATATATACATATATATGTATATATACATAATATTTATATAATATAAATATTATATATAATAATATATAATAAATATATAATATTTATATACAGATATATATATATATACATACTTGGGCTATTTCTGTGAGAAAGATATCCACCTTTGGATCAGAAAACAACAGCAAAGAGATGTGAAGTAACTTTAATGAGTGAGATCTTAGAGGTAGTCTACGACATAACCGGAGTGCATATGACTCTATTCACTCTCTTAATTCCTGGTTGTTATGTAGGAGATTTTGATTTAAAAGAATTAACTAGGGGGGGCGGAGCGGTGGCTCAGGGGGTAGGGCATTTGCCTTACATGCATTAACCTAGGAGGGACTGCGGTTTGATTCCCTGGAGACCCATATGGTCCTCCAAGCCAGGAACAATTTCTGAGCACATATCCAGGAGTAACCCCTGAGCGTCACCAGGTCTGGCCCCAAAATAAACAAACAAAAAAACAAAAAAATTAACTAGACACTGCTCCAAGAACACTAGACCTATTGCTAACGGGAGCCAAAAGATCCTTTCTGTGATGGCTTTGGTTGCATGAGATGATCTAATCTGTTCATGGAATAATAAATTGGTCTTTTATTGGTTCCTGCCAGGAAACAAAGCAACAAGGGCAAGAAGATGGAACAATGAAGACTCTTGAGAGTTACACAAAGAAACTTAAATTTAATATTAGAGCAAAGGAAGACAGTGATGCATGATAAGGATGATGTGGATGGTCATGAAGTATTTGCTTTGCATTTTTAAAAGATATTTTAACCATAGACGATGGCATGGAGAGATATATTGAGACCAGAGAAATTATTCATCATTCACAGGGAAGAAACTATTTGTGTCTCTTTGTGATCTTTACACCTGTGCTAACCACGTTATTAGAACCTAGTTAGAGCCACATAACATGAAGGTGAAATGCAGCAGTTTTCTTTTCCAAAGTTCTACTTCTCCAAGGAACTGCTCTCAGAAGAAAAATGCTTTATATCAAGCACTGTACATTCTTTATACCAATAATTCTCAATCACAATTACTTTGTAATAAGGAACAATTGGCAGTTTTGGGAGATTTGCTACAGGCATCTAAGGGATAGAGGTCAGAGACACTGCTAATCATTTTACAAAGAATTGTCTGCAACAAAATGTCTATAAATTGGGTCGTATTTCAGGATATCTGTTTTATTCCCCTCCTCAATTTCAGAGAATAGCAAAAAGAATTTATGATGGTGAAAGAACTGCACATAACAAGATTTTAGAGATTCTTGTAGGTTCTAAGATAAAATCATTTTAATATTAGTAGGCAGGAATTAAAATTTAGTATTATTTATTTATTCTTATATTTATCCTTAAGTTTTATTTAATAAACTTCTATTAAGCATCTATTTTGAGATGAAGACAAACCATATTTGGAGATAAAACAGATAAATAAAACATCTCTCATAACAGGATCTGTACATTGAAGGATGAAGCTAAGAACAGTGGATAAGACTTGAATTTTGACATCAGACAATTTGAAATGGAATCCGGTCCCATTTAACACCTAGGAGATGGCAGGCTTGAGATGACATAGTAATAGTTCTGTGGGTCAAGAGTGCTTTGGTATAGAGGTTGGTTAACATAGCACACCAATACCATAAACATGATTGTAACAATGTTACCTAAACTACAATAAAATAATTAATATGAAAAAAATTACAAATTGGGGCCCAGGAGATAGCATGGAGGTAAGGCGTTTACCTTTCATTCAAAAGGTCATCGGTTCGAATCCCAGTGCCCCATATGGTCCCCCGTGCCTGCCAGGAGCAATTTCTGAGCATGGAGCCAGGAGTAACCCCTCAGCACTGCCGGGTGGTGACCCAAAAACCAAAAAAAAAAAAAATTACAAATCGATCTTGAAGAAATGACCTATTTGGACGTATGTCTTCCTTTTCTTAAATAGTCATAACAATAATAGATAAAGGTTATAAAACAGGCATTGATGATAAGAAATAATATGTGTATATATGCACATACATGAGATATATACAAAAAAGGAAAAAAGTTCTTTCACCATTATGAACTCTTCATTTTTATATCTGAAACATAAGTAAACATATATGTGCATATGAACATATACATATACACAGTTGGTATCACATGTAGTATATAGTGAGAAAGTAATGCTTAACTGAATAAATGATATTTGTTTGTTATATGGTAAAATATAAATAGAAATTCAATTGAAATGTAATAAAAAGTAAAATGAATAGATTGAGAGAAGAGACATATTAGTTAAAACACCAAAACTGATATCTGAGTCATAAAAGGTGTAAATAACGGTACCTCTCAAGGAAACATGAAAAGTTTGAAAATAAATATTTCATTCCATTTGCTTATTCCACTGTTTTTAAGAACCCTGTATCCAAGATAAACTAACTGTGAAGTCATTGGAAAGATTGTATAGCTTGGAAAAAAGAATTAAGTTAGTCCATACCTGTCTGCTAAACTGTAGAATAAATTGCACTTTATTATTATTATTATTATTTTGGTTTTTGGACCACACCCGGTGACTCTCAGGGGTTACTCCTGGCTATGCGGTCAGAGGTCGTTCCTGGCAGGCACGGGGGACCATATGGGGAACCGGGGGATCGAACTGCGGTCCGTCGTAGATTAGCGCAGGCAAGGCAGGCAGGCACCTTACCTCCAGCGCCACCACCCGGCCCCCGCACTTTATTTTCAAATATTCACACTTTCCATTATCACCACATCAACAGAAGTAGAGTTATATCTTACTCTTTGACTCCAATTCACTTACATAAATTGTTATTGAGGCATGTCTCTTTCATTTATTTTATTATAATTTAAATAATATTATTTCTGTAGCCTAATGATTCCAAATGAATGAGATAAAAAAAAAAACAGAAAAATTTTAACATGACGTAAAACTCAGTCTACTTTCATCTAGATCAGTCTACCTAAATTTTCAAATGCATGTATACTCATTGCTAAATGCCACTGAGAGTTTGTGGTTGTTTTTCACACAGTATTACTAATGTCAATATTGACATACAGTCAGATCATTTTGATTTTTAAGAAATATGACTATGGCTTGTGCAAATTAAAATCATGTAATAGCAAATTTATTCTTTTTTATTTCCTTCAAACTTTCTTCTTGTTTATATTTAATCTTGGTAAATAGTTCTACCATACAACCAGTTGACATAATTAGATCTCTATATTTTGTATAAGTTTCCCCATCCTTTTTTTTTTTTTCAGAAAAGGGTTCCCAAAAAGGGGAAGTCAGAAGATCAGGAGCTAGGGGGAAGGGTACATCAATAATTCTAGAGCAGCCAGTCTTATGGCTTAATGAAGGATATGACAATATAATGAAGCTCTTTCCCTGTAGTTTTAAGGATTCTTTGGGCCACCCAAGCAGATTGAAGGCCTGAAAGCCACATATGCTGGTGCTCAGAGGACCATCTGTTGCTAAGAATTAAACCATAGTTGGACACATTGTGGACATACACCCTAATTGCAGTACTACCTCCAAGTCCTCCAGGTCCCACCTTTTTGCCAAGTTTTTTATCTTTTGTCCTCCAATCTCATTTATTTATCCATGATATTCTTTCAATATGAATTCTCTGCCTTCAATTTTCTCCATCTACTCACTCCCCTAAATCCTTTCCCTTCACGTGATTAGTGCTACCTTGCAAAGGCAAACATGATAGTATTCCTCTTTATCTGCAGGATAAATCTTTTCCTGGTACCCCATCCTTACAGTTCTTGCTATATGTGCTTAGATAGCTCACCTGTACAGCACCCCTTTCCACTCTACACTGTATCCCTACTAAAGTACTCACTATTCCCCAAAGTGTACCAAAGTCCTTCATAAGTAAGCCAATCAATCACCTTACATACATACCTTATTTTAACATCCAAGGCACACACCCCCGCTTTCCTTAATACCCTTACTCTGACTTCCCTAAATACAGAAGCACAAACCCTGTTTTAATCCCCTTACATCCTACCTAATTCTCTGACAGAGTCCACACCCTACTCTCCCCTAATATAAATATTCATTTGCCACCTATAATAAGCTGTGTTATTCTTCTGAAGTGACTGGTGAATGCTTCTTTGTGAATATTCTACTGCCCTGAAATTTGACCTCACAGGTGGCTTCTACATCTTAGAATCTGATTTTATCTTCTTGCGCCTATTCTCTTCTCTGCTCTGAAAGTTGTTTTCCCTACTTCTATTTGTTTCATTTATTTATTTGTTGGTTTATTGGTTTTAAAATCCTATAATTCTCCAGGTTCAGATCAACCACCCTCATCTTGGAAAATTTTCTTCTGTGATCTCTAGTGAGAGAATTACTTTGTCTTTCCTCTCCACTAACCTGTATTGCACACCACCTGTACCTTTTGATTACTTTTTTATTTTCAGGTTGGACGTCCTGTTCTTTACTAGCTTTTGTGTTTTCACAGTCTGGAGCAGGAATTAACTCCATTATAAAAAAAATAGTTGAGTGAGTAAATTAATGAATAAATAATGGACAACTTAAATTTCAGATATCTAGACACTATTCTTAACTTACCTAACTGAGTTTTCCTTGTAGAGAACACTGGTCTGGGAGGGGTTCAGAGTTATGTTGCCATTTTCGTCACATAGAAAACTGTCTTCTGTCCAAATGTAGTAACCATTGGTGAGGAGTCTGGGACTTCGGCGACAGCTTAAGTAGGAACCTGTCTGGGCATCTATGGAGCAGCATTCATATGAGCTGTTACTGTCCATAAAATCACAGACAAAACTAAAGAGAAAATAAGGAAACTCTTTGAAATCTCTCTAACAAAACATGCATCACATGTTGGGGGGAAATAAACTTCCTTGCATTTATAGCTGCAACCCTAAGAATGACATTCTGTAACATTACCAATATCAGTAAATCTGAGTTTCATACCCACACCACCAAGAGCACTACACTACATGTAGGATAACTAGTGCTTCTATTTAGAGCACTTTGATAAAAACGTTATGGTTCACAAGTTACTTCAATATATAATGCATCTACACTCTTGACATTAGTCCATTTTCCTGCATAGAAAAAATTTAAAACAGCCAGTGGGATGATAAAAGCTCATATTAAGCGCTACAAGCCTTACTTTGATTTGTCTTCCAATTTCTATATCCTTAGCTTTGTCACTGAAATAGATAGCTTAGAATTACACAATTACCAAATGAATATGATTGACAGCATGAACATGTGGTCAGAGATAGTTTTATTATTCGTATGTTTGTATCTAGGTCATTTATACAAATGATAACCTTTTCTGATTTAGTAGCCAAGGATATATACTTAGATATGTTTAAAAAATGATGCATTCGTGAAAGGTTTTTGATAGGTAGCTGACCAAAAGGGTATCAATGTTCCATCAAGTTTATAATAAATTTTAAATTAAGAACTCTTTCCACAATTAGTACATGCACTAAAAGTTAAGATATTATTTTAGATAGACCCCCCCCTGAACATTTACTGTTGCTCCACACTTTTAAGATCTTTCTAGTTTTCAAAAATATCTATTCAGAGGGAGTAAATAAGGTAAAGAAGGGGGGACAAAAAGAGAATTATGGGTAAAGAGCTTTCCTGACTTAGATTTTGCCTAAGGATCCAACATGGTCAGTCCCTGAGGACACTAGGAGTGATACCTGAGTGCAGAGTCCTGAGAAATAGTGAGTATAGCCAACTATTTTTTTTTAAAAAAAAAAGGGCAAATAACTTCATTATTATATACAGATTTTGGGTTTTAATCCTGTCATTTTCCGATTCTAAAGCAGTCAACATTCTTTTTTAATATTTTACTTAACTCATTGTGATTTCCAATTTAGGCATCAACATGGTTTTCTGTACCAGCACCAGGAATCAAACTTCCAACTATGGAGGCCCTAATGCCACCCTGGCAAGGATGTACTCCAGGGTGTGTTCATAAGACACCCTGGTGATTAGGAAACAGCAACAACTTGCTTTTAGGTCCGGTTTTCCTGCCTCGTCACCTAATGGTGACATGAAATCAGAAGACACTCCATGACATGGCATGACAGGACTCCATGACCCTGACTTCGACATAGGATCTGTGCAAAAACCAAGATCTCTAATTACAGAAACCTGACTGTGACAACTACAATTGAGGAGAACTTTTCCTGGGACCATGAAAAAACATCTTGGGATTGGACTATTAGTATGCCTGGAGCCTGTAGTTGGTCTTATGACAAGATGCTTCCTGGGTAGAGACACACTGTTTTTTGTTTTGTTTTGTTTTTAGGCCAAGGGTACTTCCTTTCTATTTTCCCCAATATTTGCTGGACCTATGCAAAAAAACAATACAAAACAAGCAAACCTGTATCTTCTAGATAGGGGCTCCTGACTTTCTCAGAGCTTTGGGACATGAATTACTTACTTTACCACATATTTCTGTATTTTTCTACAAAAATTAGAGGAAAAAAAAGAGGATGAGGACCAGGGGACAAGTGGTCTCAGGTGCATTGGTGGAGATAAAAAAGGATAGAACTAAATACCCAAGCCAAAGTCAACAACAAAAGAATCAAGAGATCCAAACTATAACAATCTATACTTAATATGGGTCTGTTACACTGGCGGGCCAGGGGACTAAGGGTGGAGATATAGAATGCATGCTGTGAATTCTGGTGGAAGGAAGTCAACACTGGTGGTGGGAATGGCCCTAATTCACTGTCACTGTGTGCCTGAAATTTAACTATTAAGGACTTGTAATTCACAATGGTTTCAATGAAAAGTTTCTAAAAATCATTGTGATTTATAAAGTTACTAATCATTAGGTTTAAGACATACAATACTTCAGCCCCAATCTCATATCCAGGGCCAATCTCCTTCTACCAATGTTCAAAAAGTCAATTTCACGCCACCACCCTCTACCCCAGCCTACCATCCTAACAAATATGTTTTTAATTTTGCTTTTTAAAAGTTTGGGTCTCATTATTTTATTGTCGTTGACTTGTATTGTCCTTGGATTGTATTTTTAGTTTTGCCCTTTCTTAACACAAGCAGTGCACCTGAGTCCCCGTGGCTCCTGTCCCCCCATTATTTCACATTTGTCTTTCTCCTCCTCCACTCAATTTCTTTAGTTTCCCTCACTATACTCTGAGACCAAGTATATTAGCCCTCCTTTAAACCATTGCATTTCTTCATGCAATTATTCTAAATTCACAAATAGGTAATAATAGGCTGTAATTACCTAAAGCATTCAACTTTTTGTTTGGTTGGTTTTGGGATCACACCAAAAGTTTTGGTGCTCAGGGGTTATTCCTGGCTCTGCACTCAGAAATCTCTCCTGGAAGGCTCCGGGGACCATATGGGATGCTGGAATTTGAACCACCATCCTTCCTCTGTCGGCTGCCTACAAGGCAAATGCCCTACTGCTGTGCTATCTCTCCGGCCCCAGCATTCAGCTTTCTATGTTATCTTTTTGTTCATATTTGTTTGACTCACTTGACAATAGTAGAAAAATCTAGAATTTTCAAAGAGAGAACAGTTTTAATGCATAATCCCACACATTTCATAAAATGCTAAAAAAATACTTTAGCTGATGCCTGTAATAGGAATTAAAAATAAGTAAAACAATTCAGTGTAGAACCTAAATAAAATGAAAGACTTTACATGTTCATAGGAAAGCACACAATTTGACCTGTGTACACATTGGTGGAAAATCTCCTTGTTCTTATAAAAATAGATGAAAAGTATCAAAGAAATGATAACTTTTAAAATATAACTATATCTGGACATTCAGTAGTTTTCAGACTTACTTAACAAAATAATTCATGTTCCTAACCCACTATAAGGCAAGTTTTTGTTTTGTATGTGCATAGGACTATCAAAATTATAGCTATAACCAAATTGGATGCTAGCTAAGTCTACTACTTTTAAAGTGAAAACATAACAGTGTTACATCGTTGGAAAAAAAGACTGCTGTTGGGGATAGAATACCTTGGGAAAAGGCATGTGGGTGACAGCTCTCTAGAATACTCTCTTTCAGACCCAGACATAGAAGAACCTGCAAGAGCAAATGAGAGAGAGAGATACACATATGTCAAACTTCACCAATAAGCATGATTCAAACAGTGGAAGCTATAAGTAAGGTGTGAATGGCAATATTCCATTCTGCAGACAGTTTAACTGATGTGGTTATCCAATTAATCAGTATGAAATCAGAAATAATCTAGAGCCTAATTTCTTTTTTAGGTTATTTATTCTCTCATTCCATTCTCCCTTAGAAGTTCCTTTGTGCAGGATGAGGCTATCAAAAATCATTAGCATCAAACTGAGTCATGAAAAGGAGTTTCTATGAAACTAAAGGAAAAAATGTTATCAGCCAATATACTGGGGATTTGTTTTGTTTTTGCTTTGCTTTATTTTGTTTTTGGCTTCTGTAATTTGAGAAATTTAATTGCTTGTTTAAAATCACTCTCATTAGTACATACTGAAATCACTTCTATTGTAAAAGCTATTACAAAAGATAATAGTAATAATATTATATAATAATATTACAAAGTAATAACAATATACAAAAGATAATATAATAATATTATAAAAGATATTAATGAAGAAAAAGTTTTTTTGTTTTGTATAAATGATTTTCTGATTTTCTGATGTATAAGGTTATAAGACTTGTGAGTAATCTCAGTTTACAAGTCATCCATTCTTTTTTTTGTTTGTTTGTTTGTTTGGGTCATACCCGGTACCATCTGGGACACTGGGATTTGAACCAACCATCTTTGGTCCTGGATCACTTGCTTGCAAGGCAAATGCCACTGTGCTATCTCTCCGGACCTCATTCATTCCTTTTTTAACCACATTCATGGTAATAGGTTTCAGTTGGGAAAAGTTGCAGTTAATAAATATGTGAAACTGTAAAGGAGAGCCTTATACTGTATAGCAATAGCCTGGTTGCTTCTAATACACAGACTCAATGAAACTTGATTCTATTATTGACTCCAGAGGATAACGAAAGAAATTCAGACTTTCATATTGTGTTGATTGATTTTTAAGAAGAAAATTGTAGTTGGGTGAGGAAGGAAGGGTTACAAGTAAGTTTTGGAAGAAAATAACAAGAGGAAGGAAGTAACTGAAACCACTACTGTTTTAGCAACGCCCTTAGTTTCTGTAAGTAGCCATAGTACCATTAAGTGTTTTTTATTTTAATAAAGTTTTACATATCAATTGTATCTGATAAAAATTCTCCTTTCACATTTTTTGCAAAGGCATCTGAAAAATGGAGAATCATTTTCTACTAAAAAGTATCACATTTCTCTCAAGGAAATAAATGTAGTCAAAATCATTGCCAAGTGAACACTGGCATTTCAGAAGCACAAGCTACTGACAGATGGCTAATGGTATGAATATCAGCAAAATCAAAGCAAGGAAATTGCTAAAAAAAAAAGTCTAATCATTCAAAAGATAATTGCATATAGCAGAGTTGCTACACTTACTTGCTACTGGTGTTGACATCAGTTGAGATATTCTATACATCTTGGGAAGGCTGCTTGTTCAAACTTTGCAGATTTCCTGCAAAAGATATTTTTAAAGGGGAATTATATATTAAAAAATAGAAAATGGATGCCCAAACAGATGGTATCTACTAATTGCACGAATGTGTTTACTGAAATAATACAGTGATATGGGATTGAAGGGCCACTAAGATTATTTCAGTCTCTAAGATTATGTATTCCATTTTCATTGTCTCACTTAATACATATAAATAATATTTTTCTCCAGAAGGTGCTCAAAAGCTAGTACACAGCTTTGTGTGCTGGAGGCCTGACTCTGAACCCCAATATCACATAGTCTTCCAAGTACTGTTTTTAAAATCTTCTGAGCACTTTATCAGAAGTACTATAAGGTATGCCCCAAACAGACAGATAAATTAGTAATCTCTGTGTCAGTAAATGCATCATATTATCAGGTAAAACCAGACTTAGATAAGTTGGTTTATAATCATAATATAAAAAAAGATGTGAACTACTTTAAATATTTAAAAATCATGGGTTTTATAGATCTCTAAATTAGTTTATATTTTCACCAACAACTATCACCTCATTATCAAATTTTATACATTGCTTGAGAATTGCTCCCTGTTTTCTCCTAACACTTCAAACCATTGACAGAGGGAACTTGTTTTTCCACTTGCAATCAGCCTGGCCCCTCCTAAATTCATAGCAACATTGCACTAAAAATAGTATACAACTGAACAGATTTAAGAACTCACTTCTCATGAACATTTAATTTACTTTTTTAACTACAAATTAAATACAAAAGTATGTCAATTTTAATCATTTAACACTCATCATAGAGGATTAGCTTTAACTGCCAACTGAACTTTGTGTGTTCCACTATTTTATTTCTAACTACCTTTAAGGGTAGACATAAATTCTTTTCTGTTTCACCTATTCAAATGTGATAATTCATAATTATTTATTATTTTAGTAGAGGTTTAGTAGCAATATTTTAGTAGACATCCAAAGTAAATAAAACAGAAATAATAGTATAGCTGCATATTGAATATTCTAATAAATCAATATAAAATCTGATCTATGGTGACTTTTAGGGAGCTGAAAAATACTTTCTGGCATTCCTTAAAATATATTTAAATCAAAACACATACTTTTAAGATTTCATTTGCTTGAAATACAGTATTTTCATTAGAATAGAATCATATATTATTGTCCTTCTTGATTTTGGCTCAATGCAATATGAACATGTCCTATCCAAATTATTTTCCACAAATACTAAGTTTAAGTTAAATCTAAAGCAACCAAATGCTGAAGCAAAAATCAATATCTTAATGCTGTGTCTTACAAATACATATAGGATTTTATAGAAATTACACATTTCTATACATTAGAATTGAGTATTCAATTAACATTGAAGACACTACAGTTACAGTTCACAAAACTTTTCAAGAAAGTCTTTCTACCAATTTCATTAAAGTAATATATCTATTCTGAAAAATATTAATATATTTTTCCAAAGAAGTTCCCAATCTTATTTCCTATTGATAAATGACAAAAAATATAATTACTGAAATGTGAAGCTTCCGGTTGACAGAGAAATTCAGCTCTTTTCTTTTCTTTGTCAGCTGAAAAATATCAGAATATCAACAGGTGCAGACCTCTCTTCAGAAAGGAAAACCCCAGCTTTCCCTCTTTCTAATAGATGCCAGTACCCATCACTGTGTTTGTGCAAGCATTTGCAGAGAAGTTCTGCTTTCAGCTGCCTTTTGCTTGTTTCCTAGAAGAGAAACACATGTAGCTCTTGGGAAAGTCAACCCTATCACCGCTTTTGTTTTCTTTCAAAATCAGCCTGCGAAACCAGAGGCTGAGGGACAGAATGAGGTCACACTTCCTGTCAGACTTAGATGCATAGCATTCACACTGAAGACCAGAGTGAATAATTAAGATAATTGCCTGGTCCAGAAATGGAGAGCATGTGATCCATGAATCGGGCTAGTTATGGGCACTAGATGGATGTTAGTGAGACAAGTTACCATCCCTTGCTATGAAAACATAAGAAAAATGTTCAGAGATTTTTCCTGTTTATCATTCTCTAGTTATGTTCAATAGTTATGAATAGTGCACAGTACTAACTTTGTCCAAATCACTTACACATTTTCATAGATTTTTAAGAGGCTTCTTATATTTTAAGGTCTTCTTATATTATGATTGATAAAAGTAATATATGTTCCAGTAATACTGAGACGCATGAGATCTTGGTAAAAATGTAAATTTTTGATTGAACTTTTTAAAATTAAATTGTTAAACATTATTTTGAGAAAGAATGTAAACTTTCGGCTAGGAAAGTAGTTCATGGGTTAAGGCCTAAACCTTGCATGTGTTGTTCAATTTCTAGGCACCATGTGGTTCTCATTGCATGCTGGGTGCAGCTCTGGAGATACATGAGCACTACTGAAGTGGTCCTGGCACCCAAGTGACCAAGTAGCAGCAGGTGTGTCTTTGGGTCATTGTATTGAATCACCAAGAATTGACTATAATGCCTGGGATAGGCCCCAGGTCTCCTGAGCAACACTTGAGAGTGAGTGAGAGAAATAGTATACCTGCCTTAAATACAAGCAAGGGGTGGGAGAGGAACATTGCACTGTTGAAGGGGTGGATGTATGTATATATATATATATATATATATATATATAAATGCCTATGATCGATCTATCTATCTATCTATCTATCTATCTATCTATCTATCTATATATATATATATATATATATAAAACTAAAGCCCTAAACAAACAAGCTTGAAATAATGGTGATTAAATAAATATATTTATAAAAAAATAAAAATGGGGATATTGACCAAATTTGATTTATGCTATGAAAATTATGGAACCTTTATTAAAAAAACATATTTTATGTCAAGGAAAAAGAGCAGGCTCTTGCTGAGAAGGCTGTGACCAAGGAGGAATTCGGGGTGAATGGACTGCTCCAGCTCTTGAATTCACTGCTATACAACCTGAGGTTGCAGACTGGTCTGAAGGGGTGCAGGTGCCCTCCGTGCTGGTTCAGCAGTTCCCTACCCACAATTGGAGCCTCAGCCTGTCACAGATGATTGGTCTGCAGTTCCACTGCTCAGGCCACTGAATGAATAGGAACCACCACTGAATGTTTTTAAGCTCTTCTTTCTAGACTGAAATAGGAATAGAAATAAGATTGCTGGAATATAAATGAACTTCTTTTTTTTCTTTTATTATTGATATCTTTATTTAAACACCCTGATTACAAATATGATTGCAGTTGGGTTTCAGTCATGTGAAGAACACCCTCCTCATCAGTGTAACACATTCCTATTCTCAGTGTCCCAAATCTCCCTCCTCCCTGCCCACCCCCGCCTTTACTCTAGACAGGTTTTCTTATTCTCTCATCCATTCACATGGTTATGATAGTTCTCAATGTAGTCATTTCTCTAACTGCACTCACCATTCTCTGTGGTGAGCTTCATGTCATGAGCTGGACCTTACAGCCCTCCTCTCTTTTGTCTCTGAGAATTATTGCAAAAATGTCTTGTATTTTTCTTAAAACCCATAGATGAGTGAGGCTATTCTGTTTCTATCTCTCTCCTGCTGACTTGTTTCACTCAGCATAATAGATAGCATGTACATCCATGTATAAGAAAATTTTATGACTTCATCTCTCCTGATGGCTGCATAGTATTCCATTGTGTACATATACCACAGTTTCTTTAGCCATTCATCTGTTGAAGGGAATCTTGGTTTTTTTCCAAAGTCTGTCTATTGTAAATAGTACTGCAATGAATATAGGTGTGAGGAAGGCATTTTTGTATTGTATTTTTGTGTTCCTAGGATATTTCCCTAGGAGTACTATAGCTGGATCATATGGGAGCTCAATTTCTAGTTTTTGGAGGAATCTCCCTATTGCTTTCCATAAAGGCTGGACTAGATGGCATTCCTATCAGCACTGAATAAGAGTTCCTTTAACTCCACATCCCCGTCAACACTTATTGTTCCCATTCATTGTGATGTGCACCAATCTCTGTGGTGTGAGATGGTACCTCATAGTTGTTTTGATTTGCATCTCCCTGATGATTAGTGATGTGGAGCATTTTTTCATGTGTCTTTTGGTCATTTGTATTTCTTTTTGTCAAATTGCTTGTCCATTTCTTCTTCCCATTTTTGAGGGGCTATGTGTATTTTTCTTATTAAGTTTTGTCAGTGTGTTGTATATTTTGGATATTAGCCCCCTATCTGATGGGTATTGGGTGAATAGTTTCTCCCACTCAGTGGGTGACTCTTGTATCCTGGGCACTATTTCCATTGAGGTGCAGAAGCTTCTCTGCTTAATATAGTTCCACCATTTTATCTCTTTTTCCACTTGTTTGGAAAGTGTTGTTTCTTCTTTAAAGATACCTTTAGTCTCAATGTCATGGAGTGTTTTACCTACATGTTGTTCTATATAGCTTATGGTTTTAGGTCTGATATCAAGGTCTTTAATCCATTTAGATTTTACCTTCGTACATGGTGTTAGCTGGGGGGTCTGAGGTCACTTTTTTTGCAAGTGACTAACCAGTTATGCCAGTTTTTCTTTTAAGACTGGTTTTGAGTCTGCAAACTTTTTGAGCTGTTGTTTGTCCTTGGAGCTATGTATACTTCTTTCAAATCTGAAAGTGAGTCTTGATGGATGCAGTACTCTAGGGAAAGCATTTATTTCATTGATTTTTGTCACTATATCCCATCGTTGCCTTCTGGCCTTGAGGGTTTCTTGTGACAGATCTGCCAAGAAATTCAAAATGGAGCAAGGAAAGCATCTTCAACAACTGGTTAGTCACTTGCAAAACAGCAAACTCAGACCCTCATCTAACACCATGCACAAATATTAAATCCAAATTCATTAAAGACCTTGATATTAGGCCTGAAACCATAGGTATATAGAACAACACGTGGGTTAAAATACTTTCTGACATTGAGGCTAAAGGCATCTTCAAGGAGAAAACAGCACTCTCCAAAGAAGTTGAAGCAGAGATAAACAAATGGGACTGTATTAAGCTGAGAAGCTTCTGAACTTCAAAGGAAATAATGCCTAAGACACAAAAGCCACCCACAGAATGGGAGAAACTATTCACCCAACACCCATCAGACAAGGGGCTAATATCCAAAATATACAACGCACTGACAGAACTTAATAAGAAAAAAACATATAGCCACATCAAAAAATGGGAAGAAGAAATAAACAGATACTTCCTCAAAGAAAAAATACAAATGGCAGGGGCCCGGGAGATAGAATGGAGGTAAGACGTTTGCCTTTCATGCAAAAGGTCATGGGTTCAAATCTCGGTGCCTCATATGGTCCCCCGTGCCTGCCAGGAGCAATTTCTGAGCATGGAGCCAGGAGT
>PVKC010002944.1:17455-32192 GCA_004027635.1 Crocidura indochinensis | reverse complement strand
GCTATGCAGATGCACAGCTCGCTGGTCTCTGAATTATGGCCTGACTTCACTGTTTCCTCTTTTATTTATTTATTTTTTTTTTTGGTTTTTGGGTCACACCCGGCAGTGCTCAGGGGTTACTCCTGGATCCATGCTCAGAAATTGCTCCTGGCAGGCACGGGGGACCATATGGGGCACCGGGATTCGAACCGATGACCTTTTGCATGAAAGGCAAATGCCTTACCTCCATGCTATCTCCCGGGCCCACTGTTTCCTCTTTTAAGGATGTTTCAATTTGGAAATACTTCCAGATCTTTGGAAAGTCAAAAAACGAACGATTTCCTAGAAGGTCGAACAGGTGACTCACTTTGAAATGATTACAATGGCCTAGACTAGCTTTCAAAAGAGAAGGTTCAAGAAATGCTAAGTGACACTTGAGTTTATAAAACAAAGGGGTAGGGCAATGGATTAAAAAAAAACAAACACAAAAATCTTCCTCAAAGTCACTTTAGAATTGTGGGTGAAGACTTCTAAAACCCTTGGATCTGGGGGAGGGCAGGCTGAGGGATTATGTTAGCATGAAACCCTATCATTAACTGTATTATAAACCGTGGTGCCTAAATTAAAGCTTCAAAAACAAACCAAACCCTCCGGATCATGAAGCCTGGTGCCAAGGCCCTTGCAATTTCCTTATTGGTGATGTGGCTGGATGGTAGGGGGTGGGGGATGTAAAGGAGTTAGAAATCACTCAGAGCCTCAGTTTCTTTAGTTGTCTAAAGGGAATAAGCAGGTGCTTATGAGTGTTTCCGAATCACCAGCTTTGTCCTGGGAACTGACTCGGCGCTGGTCTTACTTACACTGACTGAGCCCAGGAGACTGGCTGGCAGACGGTCTGGCTCCTCTGGGTTCACAGCACCTTCCAGGGAATGTGTTGCCTTAATATCTCTCTATCCTTGGAACACTGACCCCCTCCCCTGGAGGTACTGACTGCCAGCACGCAGCAAACTGTAAGTGCCTCCCTCCCAATGAGACCCCATGTATTGGAAATGGAGTAGCAAGTGCCTGCATCTCTGACAGTCCCAACCGCTCAGGTGAGTTAGCCGCGAGAACGTCTACACAGCCACCAAGCACATGGTCCATGAACCCTGTCTTGGGTGCTCCTCTTTAGGATGTAGGAGGGAGGTGAACAAAGCTTTGCCACTTTACATCTTATCCAGTGTGTGAGGCCTTGTCACCTGCTTGCTGGCAGGGATCTCATCCCACAGAGCTGCCAGCAACTTGTGCCTGAATGGAGCTTAAGTAAAGGAAGGCTGAAGGAGGGTTCACAAACAGTGGCCATCACTCCCCAGATGGGAGTGACCCAGGACCCCAGGGTTGCCGAAGTGCCTGGTGCTTATTCGCATTCTGTTTCTCCCCCTTTGCTACTGGCACAATTCTTGTAGTTGGATCCTGCCTAGGTAGTTGGTAAAATATATGCAATCTGGAATGTAGCTTTTAGACCATGAGTCAAAACTTTTCTGGCTTCTCTTATAAATAATTTTTAACACAAATATTTACTAGCTTCAGCACTGAGCAATTAAGAACAATTTAGAAATGGGTGAAGAAGACTGACAAGATTAAAAATAAACAGTTAAAATCCTGGTAGGAGTAGGGGGAAAAATGGCAGAGCAGCCTTAAAATTATTTTCAGGAATTCAGTCACTATTCCTGCACCAAAAGATCTGGCAGATCCAAAATAGTAGCAATGAACTCCCTATGAAAAGAGCCATGTCCACGTCTGGAAAGGATGACAGGAGCCAAAGAAGGGAAGAAATAGATATATTTATTGTATTTCATCAAATTTAAAATGAAAAACTTTGGTGGATTATGGCAAGACTCAGTTGCTGAGACACTTTGGCCCATGTGAGCCCCCATTCAGAAGGCACCACTACATTGCCTTGGCCTGAGGACTGCCATTCTGCTACCCTGGCTCCATTTCACGATGCTCACAGTAGCTGGCCCATCCCGTCCAGCCCGATTCTTCACTTCCTCTGCTTTCCATGAAACTCCAGTTCCAAGAGCCAGATGATATCATGCAGAATAGAGTCCTGAATGTTCTGTTTCTGGAGTAAGTTTCAAGATAGGGAGCAAAATTAGAAGTTTCTCTTTGAGGCTAAGTCTGTGTGAGAATCAAATCCAGTGGCCACTTGAGTGACTGCGTAGAGTCCATTCTGTGGGCAGTTGCTTCCCTCCTTGTTCTCCTGTGCTGGAGGAAGGTCTTTCCCCTTCTTACTCATTGTATTTAGACAGTTTTAACCTGGGGATAATGTTCATAGACTGCAGTTCCTGAAAGAGCAACTTGCAGGCATAGGGAATGCGCAGGGAAGATACATGGCAAGATGACTTGCAGAAGTGGCACCTGAAACCAAAATGAACATGTATGAGTGGGACCAATTGGAATTCAGAAACAAGAGCCTGGGGGCAGGAAGCTGGAGTATTTCCACAAGCTCAATCACAAAGAAAAAAAAAAAAAAGAAAAAGTAGCATCCCATGTATCGAGAGGAAAAACCAGCATCATTCCCTTGATTTTAAAAGCAGGCACTTTGGGCCTAGAAAGACAGCTCAAAAGGGTACATGGATGCCTTGCATGAGAAAACTTTGTTGAAATCCTTGGTATCTCCCAGTCCCCTGGGCACTGCCAGAACTGACTCCTGTGCGCAGAGCCAGGAGCTGTTCCTAAATCCTGTCAGGTGTGACCCTCCCCCCAAATACCCTAAACCCCACATAAATAAAAGCAACAACTTGAACCAGTTATTAATATACTTCCAAAATTTTCTCCTTGAAATGCAAAACATTTCTACACTTGTTGGAATGAATTCCCAGAAATTTGAAAGTTACTCAGATTCATAGGTTTTCATCGCTGAATACATTCTAATTTGTGGGGAGGGACTGGAAAACACCTGGCTCAGAAAGGGCTCCTGGCAGTGATTGGTGATTAGGAGTTGCACCTACCAGTGCTTGGGCTACAATACAGTATCTGAGATTGCATCTGGAGCTCCCTTATTAAAAGAATGTGCCCCAGTTCCCCCCTTTTTGGGGGGGGCACACCTGGGGTTACTCCAGGCTCTGAGCTCAGAAATCACTCCTGGCTTGGGAACCACATGGGACACCGGGGATAGAACCCAGGTCTGTCCTGGGTCAGCACATGCAAGGCAAATGCCCTACTGCTGTGCTATCGATCCGGCCAGTGCCCCAGTTCTTTAGGTCATCTCTTTGGCCCTCTGAATGCAACATAAACCAATTTACCCAACATCTGTATCTAGCTAATATATGCTAGCATCTATTCTAGAAAAGATCAACAATTGTTATTTACTTTCTGTCATTGAGATACTTGGTGTGAGACGAGAAAGATGTGACATTCATACAGGAAGATAGTGCCCAATCAACTGCTAATTATTTTTGCACGTTCTGCTTGATCACTTTCATCAGCTCTGGAAGCTACTAGGTTTTTATCATGTGCTGTCTAGGACAAAACTAAGGGACCCATGTGTACACATGGATTTTTACTTAATCCTTACCCAGCACATGGCCCAAACTAATATTCCTGCTGTTCCAATTAGGGCTTTATTTTCTCTTCCTCCAAGAAAAGTTGGCAGGTCAAGTTTAAGTCTTCAACAAGGGCCACAACTGAAGAAGGACCACAAGGAAGGAAATGGATACTTTCTCATTTCGGACCAAAATATGATGTCATTTCGCACCTCAATGGGTTGAGCAGTGGGAACAGAAGTCATTCATGTCTACATTTTGAAACTTTATTAAGTATCAAAATAGGTTATCCCTGTTAACAGAAGGGAATGGGAGAGCAAGAGGAAGGAGTGCTTAGAAGACTGCATGCTAACCAGGGTCTGGAGAGAAATGTCCCATGAAATTATGAAAGCTCTTCTCAAACTAATATGAGTGAAACAGTTAACTGTGTGTATCACTGGTTCAGTGACCACGAGAGTGGAAAAAGGTCTGATCTATGGTCACACTATTTACAGCAGGACAAAGCAGGAGACTGCTCCAATGCCCAACAAAAAACTGGCTTGGGGATTACAAGATAAGTGCATAGAATACAGCATTCTCATCAAACATGACCATGTGGACTCCACAGCTCTAGAATATAAAGGTGTCTGAGACATATAGTTGAACAGAAACATAACATCCTAACAAAATTTTTCAGATGGCTTCAAAAAGAATAAAAGACTCTCAAATCGTCTACAATAAGATTTTTTTGGTTTGTTTTGTTTTTTGGGGGTCACACCAGGCAGTGCTCAGGGGTTACTCCTAGCTTTATGCTCAGAAATTGTTCCTGGCAGGCTCGGGGGACCATATGGGATGTTGGGATTTGAACCACTGTCCTTCTGCATGCAAGGCAAACACACTACCTCCATGCTATCTCTCCAGCCTTACAATAAGATTTTTTGAAAGTGAGAATATACTTCTGTTTTGTGGGCTGTGGGGACTTAACTAATAAGTGTCTGGTCTCATCAAACAGAAACACACAAATGTGACCAATGACTTTTGCTTAAAAGATCACCAGGACTCTTTAATGCAGTATTATTTAATAATTATGTGATTGTACCTTGTGCTCAGAAAACCTGGTGGTGCAGGGGATCAAACTAGGGTTGGCCACATGTAAGGCAAGAACTTTAATCCCTGCAGCTCTCCTTATTCTTGAAATTTATGTTTTTAATATGCGTGGGCTAATCTAACTTATTCATGCTATAAGAAACTGGAGAAATGGATTTAATAGGACTTCTTGATGATTTTTCTCTCTAGAATCATTCAATACTTTTTTTTTTTTTATAATTATCTCTTTGAGTCACAGTAGGCAGTGCTCCAGGCTTACTCCTGGCTCTGCACTCAGAAATCGCTCCTCACAGGCTCAGGGGATCACATGGGATGCCAGGGATTGAACCCAGGTCTGTCCTGGGTTGACCATGTGCAAGGCAAATGCCCTACCATTGTTCTATCACTCCGGCCCTACCCTATAATTTCAATTCAAGTTTATCAACCTATATTTTTCATGTATAATTTCATAATTGACAAAGTTCCCCTATATTTTGCTATTATATTTCTTCATCATTAAAGGTATCCCAGAATATATATACACACATGTATATACAATATACATAATACATGTGCACAAAAATATATTTATATTTTAATGTGTTTTTAGACACAAATTGCCTACCCCTGTCTAAAGGTAGAATCTTTACCCAGATAACAATAAACAAACTATTATTTCAGGGGTAAAGGCAGCAAAAGAAGGAGGCGATGGCTTCACATGAGAAATTACTGTCCAGTAGAATATCTTCCATGAACTAATTATCTTCAAAGAGACTTTCTTTTCTCTTCAGTTTCCCTTCTGAACCTCTCTTTTGTGACTTATACCCTCTGTGTCTTCTGCGGAACAACAGTCTTGCTGTAAACATCCCCATAGCAATGCCTCACTAATGTGCAAATCACTGACAAAAGGCCAGTTTCAAGGTTCTGAACAACCCTAATTACTCAGTCGCCATTGTACTGTTCATTAAAGAGCGACATCCTCCAACCAGTAGCCCTCTCCCTCCCACACAGCCCAGTGCACAGAAGATCAGGTAAGGAAAACAGAAAGGACAGCATCATTATGCTGCTCTGTCCACCAGCCGCCCACCAGGAGGCAGCGAGGTGACTAGGCCGGATTAGGATTTTTACCCGTTGGCAACAGGAGTATAAATAGGTCACTCAAAAACACACATATCTAAAGCCTTTGAATTACAGTCAAGACCCTTATACCGTGTCACCTGATTGAGGCCTTTAAAAGGATTTCAGATACAATACTTAGTGAACACAAAATAAGGCTCTGCCATCATGATCTCCAAATGAGACAGAAGTAAAGCAGGAAAATACAAACTGAAGTGTTGCTGAGACTAGTTACTGCTTTCAGGAACTCCCTGAGTGTAAGGCAGAGAGGGAGGTGGAGGACCAGGTTACCCTCCCACTTCTCTTTCTTCAGGAGACAGGGGTAGAAAAAGGAATGCAAGCAGGATGGTGAAGGAAAGTAAACCCTTTCGGAATTTTCTGATTTCTAGTTTAATAAAAACTCTATTGCCCCCATCTCTGCAATGTAAATTACTTAAAAATCATTGTGCTAGATTTGAAGACTTAAGCCTAATTGAACTAAGTTCAAGGGGTTTTCCTATGACCCTATACTGTTTCAGTATGCATTATATATGTATATATGCATAAATATGTCACACTAAATATACTTTTATAAATATATTTGGAATATACTCCAAATGCATTGAAATCGGATCTCATGTTACAGATGTAAGTAAAAGCCAGGTTTAAGTTTAGAATAATGTCATGTCAGTCCTAAAGAACCGTGAGAGGAATGAACTAAAAGTGGTCACCTCTTGTGCTAATTTTTAAAAATTTTTATTGAGACCAATGTGAATTACAAGTCTTTCACAGTTATTTTTAAGGTACATAGTGACAGTGAATTAGGGCAATAACCACCACCAGTGTTGACCTCCTTTCACTACTGTGCCTAGGATGCATCCCATACTTCTATTCTTAGCTCCCTGGACTGCTAGTGTAACAGGTCTGTTTTGTGAATAGCTTGTTGTGGTTTGGGTCTCTTGATTCTGTTGTCATTAAAATAGTTTCTTCACAGATCATATCTACTCTATTATAGGAAAATCATCAAATTATTGGCTGATTTTGTCTTTTAAGTAGTAGGATACACACAGTTTGAGGAAAACCAATCATGTGAGTCTATATTTGTTTTATTTGCCCTATACACTGGCTGCATATGTTGCCAGAAGTTAGAACTGGGGGCCCGGAGAGATAGCACAGTGGCGTTTGCCTTGTAAGCAGCTGATCCAGGACCAAAGGTGGTTGGTTCAAATCCCGGTGTCCCATATGGTCCCCCGTGCCTGCCAGGAGCTATTTCTGAGCAGACAGCCAGGAGTAACCCCTGAGCACCACCGGGTGTGGCCCAAAAACCAAAAACCAAAAAAAAAAAAAAAAAAAAAAAAAAGGAACTGGGTGTGGAGGGGCTGGGTAGAAAGGTGGACTACCATCAGCTCTATAGCCTAGCAATCAGTTCCTTTAGATCTCCCTGTCCCTTTGGGATGGTCTCTCCCTGGGAATGAGGAAGAGAAAATGGGAGATGTACAAAGTTTCTAGGTATAAAATAAATGTAGCTCTAATATCTACATGGTCAGGCAGCTAGAACAGTGTTATAAAAGATACTTGGCATATGTCAGATATATAGCACAGTGAGTAGGCACTGGCTTTACATGCAGCTGATTGTGGTTTGATCCTCAGCACTACACAGGGTCCCTTCAGCCCTGCTGAGAGTGATACCTGTGTACAGAGCACTGAGCAGCACCAGGTGTGGCCCCAAATCCAACACTTCCTTCCACCTTCCCCATCTCCTCCAATACTTGGGATGATATTAAAAAGAAGGTGAGTCTGTACTCTGCAGGGATGTAAAGGGTAGCAGCATGGAAAGCAGAAGCTAGCATAGAGATAGAGATTCTCCAATCTGAGGACGTGGGTAATGGAAGAACATATGGGTAGGGCCACGGTCAAGTCTTGAACTATGATTTAAGAGGCCAGAGGGTGGAATGAGAGACATATGGTATCCACTTACCAGCCGGAATATCCCAGAAGTCCACACTGCCCACAGACATCAACCTCAAAGGCATCACTTGAAATCATTAGTCTCTCCAGTAAAAGCATACTGGCTCCATAACCAATTAAACAGTCACGTTCCATTTCTCCAAGACGCAAACCACCATCTCGAGACCGACCTTCAGTGGGCTGCCTTTAAAACAAACACATTAGACAAAGTTGTTACTATTATACTAAGCAAAACGAAGAAGCAGCTGACCAAGAGCAGAAGCTCCAAACAGGGTTGGTTTAAGCTACTTAATTGTCAGTGTCTGTGAGTATGCCAGCCACCAGCCTCTTGTCCCCTTTTGTAAAAGGTATGGAAAGAAACTCATCCCAATAAGTCTTAAAGGAGAAGTGATGGCAGAAATATGTGTGACTCCTATTTATTATTAAATAAAAATAATTAGTAGAGAGTATTACAAACTGAAGTGAAACAATGCTGAATCCTAAAGCTGCAGGGTGTTACTGTCACTGTCATTATTAGGCTTTAAACAAGGACAAATGTTTGAAGTATTTTCAGAGATGTTTCTTTAAAACAACTAGGCAGCAAAGATTATGGAAGAAACCAAAGTCCCTATTGTTGATATTGCTGGGTCTCTCAGGGAAGAGCTTTATCATAAAGAAATACCTTTAAAATGAAAAAATGCAGAATTTTCATAAAATTTGGAATAGATAAGGAGACCTCAGAGACTTCTGGTGCTTCTTGTGTCCCACACAAGTCTTTCTGTTGTGTAGAAAACATGGTATTCTGCTGGTGGGCGATGGTCGAGTGGGAAATTATTCCCCCTCTGAATGGGTTTCCTGCAGTGCAGGGGTATGCTGGGCCTGAACATGAAAGGTTAAGAACCCAGAAATTCAGGAAAAATGAGAATATTCTAAAAGAACCCAGACAACCTACATCCTGATGACATGAGTCATGTTTTAAAAAAAAGAAAGAGGAGATGGAAAGTCCAAGTGAGTTCCCTGATTGTATCCTGGGGAGTTGGACTCTGTAGGGACCCAAAGTGGGGGTGGGCCATAATCTCTTGCTTGCCTTTTTCTAGTCTTTGAACCTGCTATTGCTGCCTTGCAACTAAAAACATTAATAAGCTTCATGCAAACACAGGCTAAAATCTGACCAGTGAAAGTTGTAAGTTACAATGGCACAATTTACATTGTAGACTATTTATGTTGTAGATTATTTATTTGGTTGTAGATCTGTTTGCTTTGGGACCACACCCATCTGTGCTCAGGGCTTCCTCCTGGCTTTGCACTCAGGCAGGGATCACTCCCAGCTGGGCACAAGAAACCATCTGGAGTATCAGGAACGGAACGTGGGTTGGCCGCAGGCAAAGAAAATGCCACACTCGTGGTACGTTTGCTCAAGCCACTGAAGTTGTACACGATTATGTTGAAAGAACACACACTTGTGAAAATGAAAATAGACCTAATGTGTACCTTGGAGTAGGAGTACAACACTCACATGCTTGCATTGATGGGCAGAGCCCCCAGGGCAGAACCTCCCTCATCTCTCACAGTGGTGTCTGGACAAAGTATAGGTGATCTGACCATACACAGGCAGAACTCACTATTTTAATAATATAATTGACTAGGGACAAAGGCATTCCAGGCAGTCTTCCTATGGAATACAGAGATGTTGCACTGGTGAAGGGTGGTGTTCTTTTTATGACTGAAACCCAACTATAATCACATTTGTAATCATAGTGCTTAAAGATATAAAAAAATAATAAAATATGATAAAATAATAAAAACCAATTAACTTTTTATTACGGAACAAAGCCAAAAATAAAGAAAATATAAATGATTACTTTGTCAGTCATGCTACTATGGCACGTTCATGTGTCATGTTGTAAGTGAACTGACTATTCCAGACAATATTTGGGGAGAGATACAGCTAACCCAGGAGGGTCTCATTCCTGGGGTGATTACTCTCTGAAAATCTCAACTTCTTTTCTCTCTTCTGCAATCTTATTCACACATGATTTGCTCAGTCTCAAATGGCTGAGGGATTAAGTTGTTTCTGCCTCTCCCTTGGTGAAAAATCCAGCCAAGCAAACCTGGACACTGGAAGTGCCAGCTCTCTCTTTGCTTTGCCCTGGAGCATATAAGTAGTGAAGAGGGAACCAGTATATCATGGAGCATTGCTATGGATGGAAACCACTTGTTCCACTAGCTCTGTGTGATGCTGAATATCACTTCTACTTCACAGATGAGAAAAATTAAAACCAAGGAAGCTCAGTGTCCATCTAAGGTTCCAGGCGGTGTACAAGGAGGCACTGTGCTCCTGTTCATCTCCATCTGACTCCAAGGCCCTGACCAACAGCTCCTCACCCTCCATGTGAAATTAATTCTTTGGGGGTGGGGCTGTTCTGTAGTTATGTCAAGTATTTTACATGGTAGGTATTTTACAACCTCTCTGGTCTCTGCCGCCAGCAACCAGGAGCTTCTCCCTCTGATGCAATATCCCCAAATGCCTCCAGATGTGGTAAATGATTGTAACTGCAATTTTGGCACATGACTGGTACTCATGAAAGAGAGCAAGACTATGCCCTAGACCAAACCTTTACACTGGGACAAGTGGAACTTAGCATTTGTGATTTCTCCTTCCCAACAGCTGTACTATTCATCATTACACAGAAACTGCTTGGAATCGAGGCTGCCCTGACAAACAGGGTGCAAATGGAATCAAACCTCCTGGAACTTGTTCAAAGATGTCTCTAGTACAGGAGCCTAACAGGTGAAAACATAGTAACAGCAATAACATGGACGCTGAAAAAAAACCTCACTCATACATGAACTATTCTTGGGAAAAACCCTATTTATGAATTGGTGTGCATGGGAAACCTGCTGGCAAAACCCTTGGAGAGTCTGTTTTCATATAATAAAGCGACCTTGAGTAGGTTGTTATTTCTTCATGCCAATTTGGCATATGCTTTCTGTGCTGCCTTATATCCCCAATTGTGACATCTCTGGGAAACAAATTTTTGATAAGTTTGCTTATTGTTATATCTGGGAAATGCATGATAGACATAATGAAACTGCTAATTATGTGAGCAATTCTCTTTATTGTTGTGTTGAAGCAACACATGCAGCTCTTGAGACCACTTGGGGCAGACCTCAAGGGACCATATGGAGTGGTGGGAATTAAACCCATGTAGGCTGTAGATAAGGTAATAATAATCGATAAGATAATCAAGTATATATTGTATCAATCTATTGCATCAATTAGCCTCACAAGAAATTCATTTTATAATTATTTTCTCTTACCTGGTGAGAACGGCCCGCGGACCCCGGGCCCGGGCATGCATCTTGTCCAGCACCATATGTTTCAGCTTCTGATAGTAAACGGGTCCGAAATAGATGTATGCTTCCAAGGGCTCACTGAAAGAAAGAGAGGCAGACAGGAAAGAAATTCTAGAAACAGCCTTTTATAGGACTCTCCTAGTGAGTCCTTTTCTGCTTATGATCAGGTTTGTGACAGGGTAGGTGACAATGATTAGGAGTGAATAAAAAAGTTGATCTGAAACACAAAGTACCATGAAAACACAAAATGATCTATTACTTAAGAAATGATTGAGAAACACTACATAGTATGGCCTCTCCTTCAATCCTATACCCTAGCCAGGTCTCTATTCTTTCTGGCCTGAGCACCAAGATAATCCTCTAAATCTACTCTTGGCTCTCACCAACACATTCTTATACAGCAAGCCAAGGTGATTCCTTCTAAAATGTAAATTCCCACAGGCCTTTCTTTTGCTCAGAATTTCCAATATTTTTCTGTCCCATGAATGACCAGAAGACATTGTGTATCGCTGATTCATCTCCTGTTCCCTTTCTCCAACATTCATTTATCATGTGCAACCAATGGCCTTTTCATGTACCTGCTTCAGGCCCTTTGAACCACCCTAGTAGCTTTACTGGAAACACTCATAAACTCACTGGTATTCACATGGCTCTCTTAATCCCTCCACCTCCCACCCAATACTGTCCTTGATTGCCTGTGTAAAGCCATGTTTCTTCCATCCCAACAACATTCAATTTCAACTCATGGTTTTCTTTCTTCAAAGACTTATCACTATCTAAACATATTAGAGTTTGCATTTAATAGCTTTCAATTACTTTTCCACAGGTTAAGTACAACTTTGTCTCCTTGTCACTTTGATCCTGGCACTAAACTGGTTCTATGGAAAAGTGATACACAGCTAATTCAATCTTTAATTTCAATCTTTAAAAAAAAGTTAGTGAGCTCTTTTAGAAAGAGTGATTATTTAAGAGCTTTGACAGGAGAAACATTTTTTCCTTTAGTCTGGAACAAAAGAAATCATGGGATCCACATGTCTAAATTTTTTTTTTTTTTGGTATGTGTTAACTGTCTCAAAGGAAATAAAGACAAGGGTCATTTAATCCATGATTTAACACAGACCCTGATCAGGAAAGGTGATGCTATATTAACTATTTTTAAGATAAAACTCAGATCTCAAGAGCAGAAGAATTAATAAAGAGCTAGTGAGTGATGCTGCAGGACCTACTGCTCTCCCTGAGGCACTGAACAGTTTTAACCAAGTAAGTGAGCCACTTATGAAGGTTAGAAAAAAGGAGGCAGCAAAAAGCATGGCAGAAAGGCACTTGAGTGTTTGGAAAACTCCAGCAGAGGCTTGCCTCAAATGGCACACAGCACATGCCTTACATGTGAGTACCTGATACCACATGGATCCCTAAGAACCACTGGGGTAATCCCTATAAAGACCAGACAGGTAGACATTAGAATATGCCAAAAGCTTTTGCAGCTATTTAGCCACTTTGGTGGCTTATGCACAGATGTAAAGTAGGTTTTTTCCTCAGGCACTATCTTGTCTCTGTTGCTATACAGTGGTCATATGATCAGTTAAGTCTTCTGGCTGTAGGACAAGGTGGCCAGATCAAGGTTCTTTCCGGCTTTATGATGATGCTTCTATTCCATAATTCGGTTGCTCAGGGAACTGATGGGAGATGCCATTCTATCATCAACTGAGTCAAGCCTCATGTAATGGGTCCTCCTAGCTAGGCTCAAGACTGTTATGAGGGGTGAAGATTGATGGGTGAATGTACCATGCAGCAAGTTTCTAAGGAACTTTAACTAATGAGCCAAGCTAGTGATTCTCAAATACTGGCATTGAAGTAAACGGCAAAGAAAAACACTTGAAGCTATGGAGAAGAATTAAGTAGATTCACCTGTCTTTCAGAAGATCCACCAAACTCATTAAGTGATTTTGGTGACTTTCTGGACAACATATGTTGGATGGAGAAGCAAAGTCTAAGATGATCATGCCAGTAATGACAACTGTTTTTTGAAATGGAGTCATTCCAGAAATGAACCATTTTTGTAAACAAGATTAATCAATTTTCTAAAGTTTTTCCCCTTTCTCACCCTGTTTTATTGCTAACTTAATTGGTATATAACATTATATAACTTTAAAGTATATATGCTTATTTGACATATGTAGTGCAAAAAGATTTTTTTTTATAATGTCCTTTCATATAACTTCTCAAGTATGGTCTGCTTACTTGAGCCTGGATAAACCATCTTGGAAAGCACTTATTTGAACCATTTGAATAATGTCAGGATAGCCTACTAGTGGTACAAAATTCAAACTTTTATTCTCAGAGAGTTCCATGATGATTTTCACTGATGTTCATGTTACTGAAATTTCAGAAGATTTAGCAGTAACATAGGGACAGTGGCAGCAGACACTTTGATGGAATGGAGGTACTGAATCTGTACAGGGCCAGTGTGATAGCAGAGTGGTAGGGTGTTTGCCTTGCATGTTGCTGATCCAAGATGAACCCAGGTTTGATCCTGAGCATCCCATATAGTCCCCTAAATCTACTAGAAGTGATTTCTGAGTGCAGTCAGGAGTAACCCTGAGTGCCGCCGGGTATGACCCAAAAACCAAACCAAAACAGGGTTGAAGAGATAGCAAGGAGATAGGGCAGTTGCCTTCCTTGCAGAAGGACAGTGGTTCTTGAATCTGGTATCCCATATGGTTCCCGAGCCTGCCAGGATTTTTGAGCGTAGAGTCAGGAGTAACACCTGAGTGCTGCCAGGTGTGACCCAAAAACAAAAAAACAAAAACCAACCCCACAAACCAAAACAAATAAACCAAAAAAGAAACTGTACCCACCAAAGGCAAATATATCAAGTCTATTATTACCACATCACTTCACCTATAAAAAGAATTAAAAAAAAAAAAGAGGGCCAGAGAGATAGTACTTGGGTAAGACACTTGCCTTGAAGTGACTGACCCTGGTTTAATCCTAGCAGCATACAAGGTTCCCTGTGCATTGACAAGAGGGACCCCAGAGCACAGAGCCAGGAGTAAGCCTTGAGTACAGCTTAGTAGAGAGTGGCCGCAAACAAAACAAAAAACAAAAAAGAAGAAAGTAAAACAAGGTAATCTTCAGAGCAATAAACAAAACAAATAGAACCAACTTCAGAAGAAAGGTATAAACATTGCATCTCAAAGATGTTTTTTTTTTTGGGGGGGGGGGAACGGACGACCACACCCAGTGGTGCTCAGGGGTCACTCCTGGCTCTCAGAGATTGCTCCTGGCAAGCACGGGGAACCATATGGGATTATGGTATTCGAACCACCATAGGCCCTGAGTTGGCTGCTTGCAAGGCAAAAGCCCTACCTCTATGCTGTGTCTCTAGCCCCTGTATCTCAAAGTTTTAACTGCCACACAATTGATTGGCTCTTTTAAAACTGTGCATGAACCGAGTGTCAAACCTCTGCCATTCATAACAGTCCCCAGTTGAAAGATGACTCAGTGCTTGTCCAGTGTGACCTATTGTCCCCACCTGTCTCATCTCAGGACACAACCTGCCTCTTCACCTGCAGCCATTCTGACCTCCTCCAGTCCCTGGAACTTAGCTACATCTTTTCCCAACTGTGTTAAACACACTTTTCCTCTAAGAAACACCATTCAAAGAGTCTTCTCATCTTTCCTTCCACAGTTGAAATATCTTCCCTCTTGATAAATGTGGATCTTCACACACACACACACACACACACACACACACACACACACACACA
>PVKC010002944.1:0-17355 GCA_004027635.1 Crocidura indochinensis | reverse complement strand
TTTCTCTTTTTAGACACTGTGATCTGCAATCCTGTTCTGAAAGATTATCTAGCATATAATTTACCTCCTTTCAGCACTCAGTTCTTGTCCAGAGTGATCATTTCCAACTATCATTGTCATAGTGGCCCCTTCTCTGTCCTAACTTTATTCTTCCCTGTCCACTTGCGGCAAATTCCTACCATGGACCAGTCCTGGCCCTCATTTCTATTTTTTGGGCATTATTCTCATACTTTTAAAAATATCCCACATATGAGTACAATGGTCATTCTATGTTTGTCCCTCTCCCTTTGACTCATTTCATTCAGCACGATACTCTTCATGTCTATCCTTGAATAGGCAAATTTCATGTTTCTTGATTTCTCCTAATAGCTGTGTAGTATTCCATGGTATAGATGTATCTTTGTTTCTTTATCCACTCATCTGTTCTCAGGCACTTGGGTCATTTCTGGCTATTGTGAAAAGTGCTGCAATGAACATAGGAGTGCAGATGCCTTTTCTGCATTGTATTGTTTTCTGCATTGGGTCATTAAGGTATGTTCTCGGGAACAGTATTGTTGGGTCATATAGAAGCTCAATTTCTAGTCTTTCTGAGAAATGTCCATATTGTTTTCCAAAAAGATTGGACCAGTTGACATTCCTACCAGTAGTGAATGAAAAAATCCCATTCTCCCTGCATAAATATGAATCTTCTAACTTAGCCTTTTAATTTATTTGGATAAGTAGTTGTATTTGTATTCATTTTTCACGCAACTAAAATATCTGTTTTGTGTCCAGTGCTGGGAACTAGAAACAGTATAGGAAATAGGACAAAATAGCTCCTCCTCACTATTAGAGTGATGACATTCTCTGGGCAGGGTGGGGGACCGTTAATGGTAGGAAAGAGTACTATTACATCATCTACTTGAGAGAAAAGCCTGCCACAGAGAAGAATGAGGAGAAAATGGGTACCACTGGGTTCTGGTTTTAAATGATCACAGTAGGTTCTGCTGAGAAGTGACTTGCTGGTTATTATTTTTCAAGATCTAAGTAACAAATCTAAAGGATGAGTTTCAGAGTTAGTTTGCTTCATGATAAATATTCTGTGCTCAGTGCACAGCAGGAGTTTAGCATATCCTCAGCTTGTACAAAATGAGGCCCCAGGCATTCAGAGAACCAGCTACCTGACTGATATTAATTACATTTATCATCAGTTAAGGGAAGCCCTTTATATTAGTACAATCAGACCTTGGCTCAGGTCATAGTTAGGTACAGCCCTTATGGGTGAGGCCCTAGGTTAGAGCTCTGGCACCACAAAAAAAAAAAAAAAAAAAAAAAAACCACTATATATGACTGATATGTTTCTTAGAAGTTATACTGAAATCATACACAGATAAGGAAAATCTTTTCCTTTTTTCAATAAAGGTCCCACCTGCAGTGGTAGTGGTAGGGAAAAGAAAGACAGTGCTGGGGACTGAACTTAGGATGACACAGATGCCAAGCATAAGCTGCATCCCTGATCCTAAGACTCTAGTAATTTAAACTGAGAACTTCCAATGGACCCTGCTCCGACCCGCTAGTGGCATCTGGATGCACATCGCCTGGAAGACCAGAGGCCCCTTTCTTACCAGCAGAGCATGGCATGTCAACTCAGGTGAGTAAACTTCACCCTCCATGCTGCATACTTCTCCTAGTCAATGAACCATAGCACAACATGTAAAACGCACCACATTACAGCATGGCAATGGGGAAACAATGCAGGCCTCCACAATGCTTAAAGAATAAAGATGGCAGCTCCGATGGCCTAATAAGTATTGAACACCTAGTTAGCCTCTCAGATAAGGACTTTAGAGAAGAAATATAAAGGATGTTTATAGAACTCAAAGAAAGCATTGGATCAAATGAGGGAAAAAAACCCCACACAAATAAAAATCAATAGGATATGAAAGTAGAAAGTCCAAACTGAAATACAAGGACTGAAAAAACTGGTAGGAGAAATGAAAACCTCATTGAAAAGTCATTGAAAAGCATCATAGTAATAGCTGCTGAGGACAGAATCAGTGAGCTGGAAGATGAGATTCATAATTACTCCATACAACAGAAAAACATCCTCAAAGAATGTGAACAGACAAAAATAGAAGTCATTGATAAATTCAACAGAAACAACCTAAGAATCTTTAGGGTCCCAAAGACCCAGAAGGAAAATCTCCATGAGAAATCAACAGTCAAGGGCATCATTGCAGAGAAACTCCCAGAGCTAAAGAGTATATGCAATCAAATCCTGCATACCCAAGAGTACCAGCAAAATAGACCCGAAGAAAAGCACTCCAAGATACATCCTAGACACAATGATGAAGCCCACAGATATGGATAGAATACTGAAAGCAGCATAATCAAAAAGAAAGATTACATTCAAAGGAGCATCCTTAAGATTTACAGCACATGTCACAAGAAACCCTCAAGGTCCAAAGGGAGTGATGGGATATAGAGCTAAAACTCAATGTAATGAATGCTTCACCAATAGTATTTCACCCAGTCAGACTTACATACAGGATTGAAAGAAGGATATACAGCTTCATGGATAAACAATAGCTCAGAAAATTTACAGACACAAAACCAGCCTTAAAAGATGAACTGAAAGGTCTAATTTAAGACAAGTCAGACCAAGAGACACACCAAAGTACTACATAAAGATGACACTAAATCCCATGACAATCATCTCTCTCAATGTCACTGAACTAAATGCACCAGTTAACAGACACAGAGTGGCAAAATTAATCAAAAAGCTGAATTCAATGTTCTGCTGCCTATAAGAAACACATCTGAATAGTCAGAACAAACAGACTCAAAATCAAAGACTTAAGGACAATAATTCAGGCACACAACTTCATTAAAAAGGCTGGAGTGCCATATTATATCAGATGACACAGATTTTAGACTTAAAAAAAGTTCTAAGGACCAGAGATGGACATTTCTTAATAATCATCAGATATGTACAACAGAAAGAAATCTTACTCCTAAACATATATGCACACAATGAGGAATCAGGAAAATATTTAATACAATTGTTGACAAATTTGAAGGAAGACATTAATAGCAACACAATAATAGTGGGAGACTTCAACATTGCTTTGTCACCCCTTCATAGGTCAACTAGGTTAAAACCTAACAAGAATATACTGGCTCTGAAGGGAGAAATGGAAGAGAGTGGCTTAGTAAATATATATAAGACTCTCCATCCTGAGAAAATTGGATACACATTCTTCTCCAGTGCTCATGGGTCATTCTTCAGATAAACCAGATGCTAGTCCATAAGACTTATCCCCATAAAATAAAGAGGATAGAAATTATATAAACTACCTTCTCAGATCAATAGAGGAAAAATTTAACAGCTCACGACTGAACAGTGAGTAAGAGATGAAATCAAAGATGAAATCAAAGATTTTTGGAAACAAATGAGGACACAAATGATCAGAATTTGTGAGACACAGCAAAAGCGGCACTAGAAGGAAAATTTATAGCTTTGCAAGCACTCATAAGGAAGGAAGAAAGGGCCTACATAAATAACTTAATGACACAACTTATAAAACTAGAAAATGATCAACAAAATTAACCAAAAATAGGCAGAGAAGTAGTAAAGCTTAGAGGAGAAATTCGAATTGGAAATTTAAAAAAAGAAGGAAAAAACCCCGAAAGATTTATGAAAGGAGTTGATTCTTTAAAAATATAAATAAGATTGATAAACCATTAGCAAAACTCACAGAGAAAGGGAGAGAAACTTAATAAACTGAATTAGGAGTTAAAGGGAGATTACTACAGATACTACAGAAATTCAAAGGGTAATCAGAGACTACTTTGAGAAAATATATGCCACAAAACAAGAAAACATGGAAGAAATGGATAAATTCTTGGACCCTTATAGCCTCTCAAGGTTGACCCAAAATGACCTAGCAAATCTAAACAGACCCATTATTACTATTGAGAAAATTAAAATGGTAATCAAAAGTTTTCCCAAAATCAAAATCCCAGGGGACGGGCAGTGGCGCTGGAGATAAGGTGCCTGCGCTAACCTAGGACGGACCGCAGTTCGATCCCCCGGTTCCCCATATGGTCCCCCGTGCCTGCCAGGAGCAACTTCTGAGCGAACAGCCAGGAGTAACCCCTGAGCGTCACCGGGTGTGACCCCCCCCCAAAAAAAAATCAAAATCCCAGGCCCAGATGGACTCACTAATGAATTATTTCAAAACTTTCAATCCTTTTCATGTTCTTTTTTGAAGAAAAAGAAACTTTTTAAACAAATAAATTTAACTTTAAATAATTATTACGAAGCTAATGTCCCCCGATACCAAAAGCGGACAGAGATGCCACAAAAATAAATAAATAAATAAATAAATATATAAAATCCTAGCAAATAGGATCCAACGTCTCTCGGTCATACACCATGCCAAGTAGGTTTCATTCCAGAGATGCAAGGATAACTTGACATACACAAGTCAGTTAATATAATCTACCATATCAATAAAAGGAAAAATAAAATCTATATGATCATATCAATAGATGCAGAGAAAGCATTTAATAAGGTCCAATACTCATTCATAATAAAACTCTCAACAAGATGGAAATGGAAGTAACTTTTCTCAATACACCAACGCTATTTACCACAAACCATGGCAAATATTATATGCAATGGAGTAAATACTGAAATATGCCACAAGACAAGGCTGCTCCCCTCACCAATCATATTCAACATCATACTAGAAGTATTTGCCATAGTCGTTAGGCAAGAAAAAGATATCAAGTGAAAGCAGAGATAAACAGATGAGACTACATTAAACTGAGAACTTCTGTACCTCAAAGGAAACATTGACAAAAATACAAAAACCACTCAAGGAATAGGAGAAACTATTCACCCAATAACCATCAGTGTTAACATCTAAGATATACAAGGTACTGACAGAACTTAAGAAAAAAAAAAAAATCTCGTCCCCTCTCAAATAATGGAGAGAAGAAATGAACAGACATTTCCTCAAAGTAGAAATACAGATAGTCAAAAGGCACATGAAAAATGCTCCACATCACTTATCACCAAAGAGATGCAAATCAAAACAGCAATGAATTATCATCTCATGACATAGAAATTGGTATATATCACAAAAAACAAAAACTGGTGCTGGCATGGATGTGGGGAGTAAGGAATGCTCATTCACAACTGCTGGGAATGCCATCTAGTCTAGTCTTTGTGAAAAACAATATGGATATTCCTCAAAAAAACCGGAAATTGAGTTCCCATATGATCCAGCAATATCACTCCTACAGATAACTGTAGGTACACAACAACACATTACAGGGACTGGAAAGATACCATGGAGGTAGAGCATTTGCCCTGCATGCAAAAGGATAGTGGTTCGAATCCCAGCATCCCACATGGTCCCCCGAGCCTGCCAGGAGCGATTTCTGAGTGTAGAATCAGGTGTAACCCCTGAGTGCTACCAGGTGTGACCCAAAAACCAAAAAACAAAATAAAGAACAATACAATACAAAAATTCCCTCTGCACTCCTATGTTCATTTCAGCTCTATTTATAGTAGGCAGTATCTGGAAACAACTCAGTTGCCCTACAACATATGAGTGGCTAAAGAATCTGTGGTACATCTATACAATGAAATACTATATAGTTGTTAGAAAAAATGAAGTCATGAAATATGCCTAGACATGGATGGGATGAATGTGTATGTAAAATAAAAATAGAAGACTATTAGGCTGACTGAAATAAGTCAGAGGGAGAGAGAAATAGACACAGAATGGTCTCACTCTTCTGTGGGATTTAAAAAGAATAAAAGACAGTATGGTAATAATACCCAGGGACAATAGAAATGAGGGCTAGAAGGATCAGCCCATCATATGAAGTTTACCAGAAAGAGTGGTGAGTGCAGTTAGAGAAATAGCTACACTAACAACTACCATGACAATGACAGAGAAATAGAATGCTTGTCCTGAAGATAGGCAGGGTTGGGGAAGGAAGACATTGACATTGATGGGACATTGATGGGAAGAAAGTTGACTGGTAAAGGATGGTGTACATTTTATGACTGAAATCCAACTACAAACATATTTGTAACCATGGTGCTAAAATTTAAAAAAAATTAAAAAAAACAAACAACAACTGGGAACCTCACCAGAATAAACAAGGCTCCTCAATTAGCCAGTCTGAGATCTCACTGAAAACCAACACTGTGAAAGTCTAAACTGTACACCACCATAGTGGTATTAAAAACTCTGTCAAGGCCTGGAGAGATAGCACAGAGGCCTTTGCCTTGCAAGCACCCGATCCAGGACCAAAAGTGGTTGGTTCGAATCCCAGTGTTCCATATGGTCCCCCGTGCCTGCCAGGAGCTATTTCTGAGCAGACAGCCAGGAGTATCCCCTGAGCACCGCCGGGTGTGGCTCAAAATCCAAAACAAAACAAAACAAAACAAAACAAAACAAAAGAACTCTGTCAAATTTATTTATTTGTTTTATATTAAGTTTTAATTTTTATATTTTGAGGCTATATAGTGCTTGGAGTATTCATGGGAAAAGCAGGACTCCTGCAGGAATATGTTTCCGTTTTTGAATTCTCTCTCCAGCCCTATATCAGATCTAGCACTTGGTGTTACTTAGGGCTTATTCCTGGCACAACATACAGGGATCATATCTTATTAGCTTCAGGGGATAATATGAGGTGCCAGGGATTGAACCAAGGTCAGCTGTGTGCACCCTACCAGCTATACTACCACTCCAGTCCCCTAAATCAGATTTCTTGAGGAAATAAAACCATATATATTGGGACTAGAGTGGTAACACAGGAGTGGGGGATTTGCCTTGCATGTGGCCAACCTAGGTTTGATCCCTGGCACCATACATAGTCCCTTGAGCCTACCAGGAGTGATCACTAAACTCATAGCCAGGAATAAGACCTGAGTACTGTTAGGTGTGGCCCTACACCAAAAAAAAAAGTGTACTTTAAGGTTGTGTATGTGTATATATATATATATATATATATATATACACACACACATATATACATATATGTATATATATGTACATATATGCATATATGGTGCGTGTACACACACATATAAATGCTGTATATAAAATATAAAATGCCACATATAGACCTATATTATATGTAACATATACCATATCTTTTGCTCTGTAAGACACACCTGACCATAAGACACACAAAGCTTTTAGATGAGGAAACAAGAAAAAAAATATTCTAAAGTAAATGATGCAATGTGAGATGGCATATTGGAACAACTAGTATATTTACTATATGCCTGTCCACAGCTGGTTAAACACATTTACCTAACTTATTTTTTTACACCAGAAATTAAAAAAAAAACATTTTTTTTGTTTGTTTTTGGGCCATATCCAGTGACGCTAAGGGATTACTCCTGGCTCTGTATGTGCTCAGAAATTGCTCCTTGCTCGGGGAACCATATGGGATGCCTGTGATCAAACCTGGGTCTGTCCTGGGTCAGCAGCATGCAAGGCAAACACCCTACTGCTGTGCTATTGCTCCAGCCCCCAAAAAACATATTTTAAAGTATTTTTTCATTATTATAAAAATATAAGTCGCAGCAGTGATCAAATAGTCTTAAACGAAAGTTCTATGTGACGGTGAAAGTGCATTAACCTAATGTGGCATGTCTGTGCAATAAAGGGGGCGTAACACTGCAGATGTCAAGTGGTTAGTATATGCTCTCTTCCCCTGCACTCAGGCTTTAGCTCCAGTCAGCATTCACTCCGTAAGATGCACAGATATTTTTCCCTATCTTTTTTTTTTTGGGGGGGGGGGGAGTGCGTCCTATGGTATGAGAAATACAGCAACTATTTATAAACAAATATATAATACATATGGTTGTATATTTAATAAAAGCTTATTTTTAATTTAAGACAGATATATCTTACACTTACCCTGTGATGCCAGATGTAACATAGTCCTTTCCCAAGTAGTTATAACCATGGCGAACAAGGTCTTCACACACATCCTTCACTTTACTGCCTCCAAACGCTGTGCCGTAGTGGAATCTGCCATCCAGCACTCCGGCCTTGCCAGCCAACAGCTCAATTAACTTGCCCACCTGCAGGAGGAGACCCAAGGGAGAAAGTGCTTTCATGGGAACAGGGATTCTCTTGGCTGACTTCCCCAACAATGACTAGCCCACCGCTCTAACAGCAATATAGCTCTAGCCCCTCCCTTGCACTGCAGGCTCTCCTGCAGTGTGTGGCAGCCTGTTGGAAAGGCCTGACATGAGGGACCTAAGTTTAGGTCCTTCAGTAGCCCGTGGGGATAGGTATGGTCATTTCCCTCATGTTATATCTGAAGTGCAGAGCTCAGGTCCTTTCGCAGGTCACGTGATGGTCAGTAGTGAAGTCAAAGCACCACAAACCACATGGAGGCAGCTGTGGAAAGCTCAGCATGCACACCGAGGTGGGCACTCCTTTCCCCATTGTTCCCCTCTGGTTACAAAGGAGCCAGGACCTGGTTATAATGGTTCCTTTTTGAGAACCAGCTTCAGGGTCTCACTGCCTCCACTCACTACAAACAGGCTACTACTTTTCTTCCCTAAATGCAGCACCTGTGCCCCATGGAAACTGACCGTCATTCGTGATGGGAAGCCATGTGGGTTCATGATGATGTCGGGGCAGATGCCAGAATCACAGAACGGCATGTCTTCCTGTGGGACTATGAGGCCACAGACACCTGTGAGAGAGATGATTTCATGCCATGTAAAGCAAACAGGTGGGGAGGGCGAACACTTTGAACTAGGGTTTCCCCACTGTACTCTCTAGCTCAGCAGCTCCAGAATCTTCTCTGCTGGTGTCCACCAGGAGCTTAGCAAAGAAAATTCCTAGTAACCTGTGCAGCACTGAGCTGCAAAAGCAGCTTCTGTAGGAAGACCCTGCTGACCTATGGCTTGTGGAATATTAGCACCTCTAGCCACTGTGATGGAAGGGCAACAATTTCTCTGGACTCTGGAAGTATTCCTGCTGCTTCAGTCGGTTCTTTGTCAGCTGGCTGGTGACCTGCTAGAGGCCACAACCAAAATCATAGACACAGATCTCTGTAATCACCAAATAGAACTGATGGGACGAGGGGTGAATTTAAAGTGTGGCTTTGGAAAGTGGTAACAAAAAGTACTGGTGTGGGGATGATGTGCTAACAGGCTGGCCTGGAGTACTGGCTGGTCGGCTATTTCTGCCAGGGCTTTTCTGGCTGAGCCTCAATTGCCTGAAGGAATTTTGAGTCTTATGGCTTATAACACATTAGAAAAGTGATCTTTGATTAAAGTTGTAAAGTTCAACAAGGAAAAGAAATGCCAAATCATTCTAGGGGAAGAAAAGGGCAAGTATTAGAAATGGAATTCTAAGAATGAGAACAGAACAAAACGAACAACCAACTCTATGCATACTAATACTCTCTTAAATTAACTGTACTTTATTACTACATTAATATTATTCTATCATGTAAGGGATTATCTTGCTTCAATGGGTTTAATTTCTCTGATTTTATTTTCTTGGAAGTTCAAGAAGGGTAGAATTTAGACAGTTAACCACAATCAATAGAAGATTAATGTATGATATTAGAGCAAGAAAAAAAAGGTTCTTTTTTTTTTGTTTGTTTTTGTGCCATACCCGGTGATGCTCAGGAGTTACTCCTGGCTATGCACTCAGAAATTGCTCCTGGCTGAGGGGGACCATATGGGATGCTGGGATCGAACCAGGTCCGTCCTGGATCGGCTACGTGCAAGGCAACGCCCTACTGCTGTGTTATCGCTCCAACCCCTAGAAAAAACATGCTTCCAAATTTAGTAAAAAAAATTCCTTTTTCCTTTGTGCAGATATCAACACTCTAACCCTTTTGAAGAAGCCATTCTTAATTTTTAATCTTCTTGACTTGATTTCTTCTTAACTACTCAGACCAGGCTAAAATAAAACTTGTGTGGTATGTTATAATCTTCAACTGCTGAAAGGAAAAAATATTATTTGTCTCTGTAACATTAGTTATTGCCACTCTGATTTCTAGAGCTGCTTACAATATGACAGGTTTCTCAAGTTGAATTCTGGAACATAGAAAAAATTACAATTGTTCTTGGGTGAAATGACACTGTATGTTCAGCGAACACATTCCGTCCTGTTTGTAAAAGACAGATGCCATCACCCAGTTTACTTTATTTCAAATTCAGCTACAATGCATTAAGCTTTAAATTATGCAGTGCATGCCCTTCTTTATTCTCTCCAAAAATACATTTTGTCCACACTGATATTATCTGACAAAACATGAGGGCTACTGGGAAGCCTACTTTGTAAATCTAGGTGCACCGACAACAACATTGTGTGGCAGTGAACAAAATGAAGATAGAAATAAAGAAAAGAAAGGAAGGAAAAAAGAAGAAAAAAGAAAAAAGAAACATAGAAAGAAAGAAGGCCTCCAGCAGGTCCTAAAGAGGCCATCCTAGGACATGCTCGGGTGAGAGGGTGAGAATGTCATTTGCCCTGTGAGTGTTTGACTGCGTCCATTAAAAACAAAACCAAAGTGAAGTTTCAGCTCCTGTCTATTGGTGCTCACTTACAGGAGGCTATGGGGAGCTGCCTGCCCCCACCCCCACTCCACAAGAAGATGGGAGAGAAGCACAGAAGCCATGGCGCACTGACACCACAGGAAGGCTGGCAGAGAGATGACTGGGGTGTGTGTTTCCATTTCAATTGACAAATTCAATCCAGCAAACTTAACTTGATTTTGCCATTAGAACAAAAGCAATGCTTTCCCCCCGAAACACAAATTTCTGTTATCTCTCCTAAAATCTGATAGTACTTATGCTGTTGGGCTTCCTGACTTATTTTTTGTATCAGCCCTTTTCTGACACTGAGTTTCAAGTCCGTTATAAGTAACTTTGAGGTTTTTTTTTTTTTTTTTTTTCATTCCATTCCATTAGGGGAACGGCTTTGGTCGCAGTTGAATTGAGGGCACCTGTAAGCCAAAAATTAAATCTTAGCTAACTTAAAATTACTTTAGGCTCTGAAAACCCTTTTATATGCCAAGATGGTTCCCATAGCAGACAGCCCTGTGTTGTTTGTTTTGTGTGAAAGTGAATGATAAAAGATCCATGAAATCGACACAGAAAGCCAGAACAGCAGAAAGAACTGAGAGCTCTCCATCATCGCGGCTTCTCCCCTCTGCTGGCCACAGAACAATGGGGGCTACACATCCAACTGCAGATCTAACACAGCTGTGCATTTCATTAGATGAAGAGCACTAGTGACACAAGTAAATAATTAACTTATTCTGGTCCGCTGACTGTGCTTATGAGACCAGTCATAGCTGACAGATTTTAATACAAGTTAACACAAAGAAGCCATAATGAGCTTAGAAGTTAAAACAAAATATTTAGACAGAATGTGATGATCGGGAATCTCAAATAAGACAGATGATTTTTAAGTTTGTGTTTTACTGAATTCATTGGTAAGGTGGGGTGGGGGAGGAAGGGAGAAGCATCTTAGAATCAGACTTTTTTTTTTAATTAAATGATTTATTCCTCGGTTTCAGAGTTAATCAAACTCTTTACCAAGGTTTTGTGGGAAGGTTTTATATCGTTGAATAAAACAAATCAATCAAGAGTAAAATTCTGTTTTCTTCAGGGACATAACTTCTCTCTCTCCCCAGATATGAAACTCTTAAAAGTTAGTCACTTTCCTGGGCTGCCAATTTAAAAATGTAAATGATATGCAGTATGCTTGCTTCTGTGCTGACACCTCCCTGGATTCTTGGAAAGAGGATGGACTACAAATAAACCATATCTAATGGAAGCTGTTGCGAAACAATTACTGATTCGTACCTTGAATGCTTACACAGCATTTCAGATTTTAAAATAAAATTTCACACCCCTCCCTTTGGGCCCCTCCACTCCCACCCCATGCTGGTGTCTCAACCCCATTGTTTATAGCACAACCTCCTGGTACGGAAATGCAAATACACTCGTTTAACTGGAACATTTATCCCACTCACAGGGGCCATCTGGGGATTAGACTACAACCTCCACTGCCCCAGGTTCCTTAGGCAAACAGAAAAAGGTTATAGGGGAAAGCTGGACCATAGGCAGCAAGAGTACAGTTGGTCAACCAAATATTCTGCCACACCCATTTTCATTTCAAGCTGTATGGTGAGAAACTGAGGGAGTACAGAGCAGTTACAGTGGGGGAAAGAAGATGACGCTGGGCGCCAGGTTACCGTGCCCCCAACTCAGCACCCCCCTCACCATCCTGGGGATGTGTGTGGTCTTGGCAAGCCAGATAAATCACTCCATTCCTCAGAAATTACTTGTAATTAAGATAAAAAAAAAAAACTGACTTCAGTGTGAGTCATCCCTCCCGCCTGCCCCCCATTCTTTTATAACTAGTGTAGAATATAATAGATTGATCTCAATTTACAGAAGAAAAACCGACCTATGGTAATACAATGAACTGCAAGGAGATGCTCAAGCAATCACACATCCTTATCAAGGAGGCAGGAAAGCGAGTGGCAAGTGCAGAGGACAACTGTGACAGCCTCTCCAACTCAAGAGCTGCTGGCTGTGAAGTCAGTGTGAAAACTGATGAGCAAATGGTGTTCCACTGTGTTGACAGCCAGGTTTCTTTTTAATATCACACTTTCGCATCTTTGTTTTTGAGGACTTTTACTTAGCAAGTCTGCCTTCTATGTATAACTGCTGCTGGAGTACATTCACCACTCTGGGGTGAATGTGTGGATCATTACACATCCTTCCCTGAATGAGGAAATAGACTCATCCCTCTCAATTACTAAGCGGATGCTGGGTGGGAAGGGTGGTGGTGAGAATGGGGGATGAGAAGAGACTCTGGGGACTTGGCTCCATGAAGTGTCCCGCACAGATTAATCTGCCTACTGGAAAAACGAAAACGTTCCTGCGATGCAACTTGCCATGATTCAATGTCCCACTCAGTGTGGCACAGTCTGGTAGAGCCTCTGCTGGAATGACAACAGGATGCAAGCAGGCTGCTTTTGCTTTCTGCAGGTACTATGAGAGAAGACTATTCACTCCTCAAGGAAAAAGGTTGCTGCCTGTAATCTAGAGGACTGGGGCTCAGTAAAGGAGTTATTCTGCAAAGACGGAGTTTTATAAACTGGGATGTAGGGGGAGACTAAGGAGAGCAAGAGAGCAAGAAATTCAGCGACAATCTAAGGAATTCAGCGAGCAATCTAAGGAGAGCAAGAGAGCAAGGAATTCAGCGACACTGGTTTAACTTATAAATGAAGGAGAAAGTGCTGCCTTGGGAGAAAGCTCCACTTTCTGGTGAGCCTTACCTGCTTGGTCTTTGTAATGGGAATAATTAACATCTATCTCCTGATTGTGTGAGAAGAAGAGATGAGCTAATGTCTGAGGGGTACTTTAAGGCCCTTAGATAAAGGCAGCATCTAAATACAAGGAATTATTATTATATAAGAAACCTAATTACTCTCAGCAGGAAGCAAACTAGCACAGCAAAGGAGAGCAACTTAATGAATAGGAGGAGTAGTTGCAGTTGCACTGAAGTAGACTGAAAAGGCCCCAAAGAAGCTCAGTCTGCCGGTCCTGTTGAGACCATTTAGCATCAGCAGGACATCAGTGTCTCCTAATAACTTTAGCACTTCACAGGAACTTCTCAGCTGCAGATTTCTAGGAAAGAACAGTTTACTGCTGGAGAAAGCAAGAGAAAAAGGGGGCCAAGGAAGCAGAGGGATGTTTTCAACTCTGTATGAAACAAGAAATGTTGCTGTTAACAACCTCATTTCCAGAAGTCTTTATGTATTTCAAAAATGTATCAAAGCTCAGAAACAAAGCTGCAAAGGCCGGCATAGGTGGCTACTCCTTTCTTCCTTCCCTCTACCCCTTCCAGTTATTGAATTAAACTTCTTTTATTTTTCCACCATCACCTTAAATAATTGACAGGGGGTGGGGTGGTAGAGTTGAAGAGAGAAAACTGTTGAATCATATATTAGTTTTATTCTGTCTTTGAATCATTTCCAGATTATCACTTCTCTTGCCATATCCCAGTTGACATATTTTAATTCGCCTCTTCCTTACATGTTAACAAATAAATAATGCATAAGAAAACTTGATTAGCTTTCTTATTAAAACATCACTCTAAATGAGGGGAGGTGCGAGAAGACAATACCGTTTTTACATGGCTTTCCCATGAGCAGCTGAATGGTTTGATGTGATAAATTTGCATAGTCTGAGGCACACAAAGGGCTGATTAATTGAAACCCTTACAATGCTTCTGGAAGCAGCTATTGTAAAACAATAACCATAGGAACTTTACAAAATACACATGGCTGAATGTGTCAAGAGCTTAATAAAATGTGTTGAGACTATACTATTTGGAAACAGAATCGGAGATTTTTATTCTGGGCCATAAAACACTAAATGCCCTAATTTCAAAGCTTCAGTTTGATATTTACTAAAAGGTCAGGGGGTTACTGGCTAGTTACCAAAGTTTGTTCTTAAAAAAGCAAATTAAATAAATTGTCTTTACAATAAGGTGTCTATGTGAACAATATCACCCTGATTTCTACCATTTAAGTAAGAGCTGTCAGAATTTCACTTTAAACCCAGCCTCTGAAGGATCCTCTGGCCTCATCCACCTTATCTTGGGCTCACACTGTTAGCTCCATGGCCCCCATCTCCCCTCCTGCTTAGAATCTTTCATTCAGGCAGGATCAAGCAAAGTAGGGAGCCAAAGACATCCAGACTTTGAAGCTTCAGATGAGCAGAGAGGATTTTAGTGAGTCTCAAGTACTACATGAGAACGAGCTGTTGTTTCTATTATTTTAAATCAGAGACTTTTCAATCTCTCAGTTTTCAAAAACATACCACAGAAAATGGCAATGGTGAACGAAAGTCTGGAAAAAGCAGTTTTAAACCGAATCCTGCTTAAAGAACTTTCCTCTTGACTGCATGAACTAATGTTTCCTCACAGTCTCTGTCTACCTGTTGTATAAAAATTCCTTACTCTGTGAGAGAGTCAGCATCAGTCTTGTTTTCTTCTAGTCAACTTTCAATTAAAGTCAATAAAGTAACTCAGCAGGATGAATTGTATTTATTAATGCAAAATGGAGGCAAGAGACTTTATAAGAAAATTTTAGTTGAACAAGATGGTGTTAAAGTCTTCCAAACAATCTGACCAAACATGTAATCCTTATGAGCCAGTGACAGCCAGACTCAACCACTTACGAAAAAATATTACATTCGACAAGACTACAGTTCTAGCATAAAACAACTGCCATCACTCTGTTTAAGCTCACTGAGGATTTAGGGGAGATAACGAGGAGTGTATGCCATTATCTCAGATTTGCGATTATTAAAAAGCTTCTGTTTGCCAGGACAAACACTCTTGCTCAAATCCAGTTTTTCCTCTCCTTAGGAACAGTGTTTGGCATTTCTGCCTGATTCTGTGATCTACAGAACCTTTGTTGGAGGTAATCCTTTTTCACAGAGACTGAGAAATGTTCTTTCAGGGAAGTGATATATTGGCCCCCCCTTACACACACATCAAAGGACTCTACTTTTTCCTTCCTCCATGTCAATGACAGCAAAAGAGAAAATTTGGAAATATAAAAATTTAATTTGCCTGAACACTGACATAAAATTTTATTTAGAAAATCTTTAAACTGACAAGTAATGTTTATTAGAGAGCTGGAAACACAAACACAAAACTCCAAGTAAGTGGTAAATCTGCTAATGCTCATACTTCTCATCATTGCACTACCAGAAAAGGCGAAATTCAAGATAAAATGCTTGGGCTGGAGAGAGGCTATGTGCTGTGCTTAGTCTTAGGAGACTAAGACTCAATTCCTGGTGGCAGGAGTGAACCCTGAGCAGTGAACTGTGAGTGGCCCCAAAGCACCCCTGGGTGTTGCCTGAAAACAAACCCAAAAATATTTGCCGTTGATGAATTCTTGCCAAACAGAAGTTATACCCAAGTTCAAGAAGCTTCCATGAGTTATCTTGACTGTAGTAAAAAATGGCTGCAAATCTGACTCCAATCAGCACTTTATTTTATAAATATTATTCTGTCTAAACTCTAAAAAGTCAATCAAGAAAGAATATGTAGAAAAACACAGAGAGCTCTGTAGACCCAAGTTTTGCTCTATTTCCCTGTGTGGAGTCCCACATGTATCCATTTACATGTATTCCAGCTTCACTGAAAAACATCAAGCAGTGTAGGATCCCAGAAGAGATGAAGATTTTAGGATTTTTTATAACTCTAAAAAACACCCAACTGAGTTTTAAACAAAAGAACTAGAAGTTTTCTTCCTAAGGCTAGATTGATAGCAAAGCAGATAGGGCATTTTGCCTTGTACATAACCCACCCAGATTCAATCCCTGGCATCCCATATGGTCCCCTGAAACTTCCAGGAATAATTTCTAAGTGCAGAGCCAGAAGTAACCCCAAGTACCACAGGTGTAGCCAAACCAAAAACTAAACCAAAAAAAAAGTTTTCTTCCTTGTGGACAAACCACAGATCATAGCTAGATTATTAACGATTTTAGCTTTCTAGTATTTTGCATGGGAAATTCTAAAGAGTTTTTTTTCTGTTGTTTTTGTTTTTGGGCCACACCCAGTGATGCTCAGGGGTTACTCCTGGCTATGGGCTCAGAAGTCCCTCCTGGCTTGGGGGACCATATGGGAAACCGGGAGATCAAACTGCGGTCCGTCCTAGGCTAGCACAGGCAAGGCAGGCACCTTACCTCCAGCGCCACTGCCCAGCCCCAATTCTAAAGAGTCTTAATCAAAGGCCCAGCTTGTAAGCATCTGTGTGTGTGTGTGTGTGTGTGTGTGTGTGTGTGTATGTATGTGTTTCACTGCACATTTACTGATGAGATAAACAATGAACCTCATAGACCCAAAAAATTCTCAAAATTTCTCATTAAGAGGCAGCACTAGACTTTTTTTCTCTCTACTTTCTACGGGGGCCACATCCAGCAGTGCTTTTGGGGTTGGGATTGGTAGTTGTGGATCTAGTCCAGTGCCTCAATTGGGAAGGTTGTGCTCTCCACTTGAGCCATATTCCTGACCCTAAAAGACAATCAACATTCTATAATTTACTGAGTGCTACATGGCTATATCCTGCATAGTTTGTGTTGCTTGTGACAGCCTCTTCTTTAAGAAATACTTTGTCTCATATGCTGGTACAGAAAGAACTGAACCCAGGGCCTTGTACACGCCAAGTGTGTGCTCTACCATTCCCTGGCTTCAGTCCTCCATCCTCCCCCGCACCTTTTTTTTCTGGGGAAGTCCCCTAGCAGTTCAAGGGGACGGGGGAAGACTATCTTAG
>PVKC010002943.1:0-40968 GCA_004027635.1 Crocidura indochinensis | reverse complement strand
AAAAAGAAATGATATTGATAGACCCTAAGATGGTCTCGAGTAAATGTTCAAAATAGATCATTGGTAATATGGTTTTCAAAATTACTGTTGTTGATCATTTTATATAATCCAATCTTTATTGTGTTTTAAATATATCAAAATTTGTGTGTGATTTACTTTTGTTTCTTTCTGTATCATACTCACCTCTGTTCAGAGCTTCTGCTTGGCTCAGTGCTCAGGGGAAACTCGTGGTAGGTCTCAGGGAAACTTTTGGTCTGCCAGAGATTGAGCTTGGGTCAGCCGCATGCAAGTAAACCTCCCTACCATCTAGATTCTCTATTCTCCACCTCCCCCCATATCAAATTTCTTGATACTACCTGAAATCTTTACATTTTCTTCCTACATCATGAAGAAGCTCTCCTTTCTGCACTGTCACAAAAGCTAGATTCCTCTGAAATGAGCTCAAGAATTAGATCCTTCATCAAGGCATGACATGAAACTTTAGCCAGGCAGTTTGCACAAACAGCTAAAGGTCTCTTTTGTGTGTGTTAGGACCACTGTGTCAGCTTTCTTGTGCTGGCAGCTTGGGGCTTTTCTGAGGAAAGCTCCAAAGAAAGTTGTTACCAGCATATATTCTACAGTTCACAGACTCTCAAAAAAGGACACATTAAAACAGTTAGAATCCCCAGGGCAAATGGAGAGATTAAGTAGCCTTCTCCTTAACAGAAGCCCCAATCAGACAAAGCTTGGTATTGTGCATTCAGTACACTATCTCTTTCTAGCACTGAACTTTACTATTGTGCTCAAAATTCCAGTTTACAAAGTGTTTGGGGGACTTTGCATAACGGTTCACTGGCACCACCATTGACAGCCCTCTGAGTGTGGGAATTTTTTTTTCTAATCTGGAATGCCCACCAAGTGATTGACCTAGTGCATGAATGCAGTGGCAAAGTTGGCTTAGAGAGAGAAGTTGGGGGATGTTTACACCAATAACTGTAGCAACTTACTTTTTTTTTTCACAGGAATGCAAATTAAGGGGAAAAGTTGTATAAGAAAAACATGCCCTTTTAACAGTCATAGTACGGAATCATCTGTACCTATATTTATTTTAAAATATGAGTGAACTGTGTAACAATTGGAGGACTGTGTCAGTTCCTTTTCTCTTATCAAACCTTAGATCGTCCTGATTTTAAAATATGTCCACAGGAGATGAAGCATAATTCTTAAACTCTCATATTTGGTTTCATACACTGACTGTGACCTTCAACTTGATTTATCATATTCGAAAACCTTCTGCTTTTGAAGTGGTATACTAAAATACATCCCATGGTAAACTGCTAGTTCATGGTCAATACCTTCTAAAAGGTTAAGGGAAAGTTGAATATTTAAATAAACATACAATCTTAATTGTTCTAACCAACTGGGAAGAAATGGTACTTATTTGGGTCAGAGAATGCTTCTGCTAGCTTTTTAATACATCACCTTGAAAACATGAAGGCTGTATGAAGCAGTGTAACCATGACCTTTTCAAAAGTTTACATAAAACTTAGTCATTTCATTGAAGGATCAAGCATGTTTTAATAGGCATTAATAGCAATAATGCTTTGTGTAAATGTTTTTCATGCCTCTTGTCCATTTTTATACCATTTTATTTTTAGTCTTTAAACTTTAATTTAAACCCATGTAATTCAAAGCAGGCTTATAAGTTTTGGGAGCTCATGCTAGAAATTGAAAAGTAATTCTTGTAATTAAAAATACAATAAAATATATTTTTATTTTATAAAAATGTGTTAAAATTTTAAGCTTCAGGGCCTTGATAAATATATTCACACCGATTATGACTATGTTGCAGAATTTTGGCCATGTGAATGACATATATCTTAGAAAACTTGAAGCAATACTTCCCAGTTTCTTAGTTAACAGCCATTAATTATCCTGACTGAGCATTAAACTAAAAAATACAATTTTCTTCAAGAATGGTTATTTACACAGTGTTTTTATAAAATATATAAATTTGTTGTAAGCTTATAACATATTATAGAAATTGTATTGAATATATGCTGAAATGGAAAATACATAACAATTGCTGATCATTTTATATCATATCTCTGACACTATCATCTAGCATAGAAGGTGGTTCCCAAACTGCTTTGACCTACTTACCCCCTTTCAGAAAAATTACCTTTCAAGTACCCTTCTGAAATTCTACTGTTTTTAGGCAACCAAAATTAAAGCACATCTAAATTGTAACTAGAGCTACAATTGGCCTCTAATTTCTTTCCAGGGTTGCTCAGTAGGGCAGTATCACCTACTGTACAAAAGATTGATAGTACATATATTCACATTATAATTTACTTTTGTATAGGTAAACTTTTGAAATAGGAAAGTACAGTTAAAAATCATCTTAATCTAAGGTTTTTATTTTGAAAAATTACATTGAGATTAGGTGTTATAGATTCCATTTTTTACTTGCCATTGCCATTGTCACTTTATTTTATTTATATTTGATTCTATTTTGTTGTTTAATGTTATATCTGATAAGAATATGGACACATAAAGTGAACACATTTCATTAAAATATGTATCTCTCATAGGAAATTTTACTAGTTTTAATCACTTTCTAAATTTTTACGGAAGTGGGGGGTCAAAGCACAGAGGGTAGGGCATTTGTCTTGCACCTGGACAACCCGGGTTTGATCTGCAGCATCCCTTACGGGCTCCTGAATATGACAGTAATCATTTCTGAGTACAAAACCAGGAGTGACCCCTGAGTAGCACTGGATGTGACCCAAAAAGAAAACAAACAAAAATTTATCTGAAGTGGTCTCTCAGCCCACCTTTGTGACTTGTAACAGTTGAAATTTATTTATGTACTTAAAACAGAGAAATAAACTTATCAGGGGCTGGAGTGATAGCACAGTAGTAGGGCAATTGTCTTGTACATGGTCAACCTGGGGCAGACATGTTTTCAATCCCTAGTATCCCATATAGTCCTGTGACCCTGCCAGGAGCTATTTCTGAGCCAGGAATAACTCCTAAGCGCCACTGGGTTGTGGCCTAAAAACCAAAAACAAACAAAAAAAAAACTTATGAAATAGTGTTTGCGGCTACTCTTGATATGAAGACTATTCTTACTAAAATTAGTGATTTATTAAAAATTCAGTGCTTTCTGTCTGTGAAGTCTTTCAGATCATTCATTTTAGTTTTTATATTTTGTTATAGAATTTGGATATTTTTGTTGTGGGAGTTTCACACAACAGAACCTCTCCTGGTTCTGTAAATTCTAAAACTTTGATTGGGATTATTTGCATAATACATAAAATGTGATATTTTTAAATATGGGTAAGATTCATATATTCATAACAAATGCTTTTATATATAGGCTTCAGTCTTCTAATACTCTGTCTCCAGATAAAATGTTCTTTTCTCATTTTCCCTATTAATTATTCTCTTATTAATATAATATAGAGAGATATTTTCCAGTGTGTATAGTAACTTCTCAATTATTTCAGGGTGTACATTTATGCTATATCCATGGTTTCTAAAATTATGCTAATTTTAAGTCTGCAGCTTAACGAACATTTAAGCCTATCTATAACAGACTTGTATCAGAAAAAAAATGAAGAGCAAATTAGAACAAAAGAATATGAGCTAAATTCAAGACTACTAAATTTTATGTCTATGCTTTAAAAAGAATTAATCTTGAATTTAACATCACTGATGCCAAGAGTTCCTCTTCAGGTCAGGAGGGAAGAGCTGGGACATTGGTGGTGAGAAATGTGCACTGGGAAAGGGTGAAACTCAATCATGAACAATTGGGGAACTGTGGGAAAAAAATACTAACTGTATTATGAACAGTTTGTAACCAAGTTGTTTAAATAAAGTTAAAAAATGGACTTTAAAGTAAAAAAAAAAAAAGAGTTCCTCTTCTATGAAATAATGAAATAATGACTAAACTCTGTCTGTGGTTCTTAAACTTAAAAGTTATCGTGCTAGTTCTCTATGTGTACATTTTTATTTGTCATTAGCACTTTTTTTCACCTCAGTGCTTTGAGAGTTCCATGATTCTTAATGCATAGTTTAGCATTGTAACTACAGGAACTTTTATGTTTTCATATTCTAAAGAATTGTAGTACATATTAGGATCATATAACCACCCAATATTTCTTATAATGTTTAAAATACATAAAAATATAGTTTTATTTTTAAATGTTTAAGATATTTCTGGACAATCAATGTTGGATTTCCCCCAAAGTACATTGACCTAATGTTCCTTGTGTATTTTAGCTCTTTTTAAGCACAGTGCATGTCATAGCCACTAGAGGGTGCCACACACATATATTGAACAGTCACCTGGACAAGTTTTGCAGTTTAAAATTTACTGTTTAAAATTCTTTAAACTCATTCATTTTCAATTGCATTTAAAATTCATAAATGAACTAATGTTATAATGTTTATATGCATGTATAAACTATATTTAAATAAAATATATTATTGCATCAAATATATATATTATTTGTATCAGAATGAAAACTTACCTTTAGTATCTTCATAACTGGTTTAATATGCATTATGTAATTATTTCAATATTTAATGTTATGTTTATAATTGTTTTTACATATTTATAAGTTTTTTAAATTCTTGATGAATAAATATTGAAATCATGTATTTTAGCACTCTAAACAAAATTTAAGGTTCCCTCTATAATATCCCTAATACAATTAAGTAAAATGCACCACTACCTAATTCTCCACTCCCAGAAAAATATAGTGACTATGTCCTCATTGTAACCTGTTCAGAAACCCCTGTTGCTTCATTGTTATTACATATATTTAGAGAATTCTTTCTTCCAAGAAGTGAAAATCATTTCGTTCTCATTTCTTTACATAGTAAACATGTATTAGCAAGTCTTTCTAATAGGTCTAAATACACTTCTCACTTATAATACATTTTTGAATTGTTATGGTATTATCAATAATTAATTCAGATTTCCTACAAATGTAAAAATTTTTATATATAAAATGTATCAGTATACAGTATTTTCACTATATATTTGACTCCTGTAATCTTAAGCTATTTAGGGGAAGCAAATAATACAGTTCTGAGTTTGACCTTTATGTCAAACGATTCTTATCACTTCAAAAATGTTACATCAGGGGGCCTGGGAGATATCATGGAGGTAAGGCATTTGCCTTTCATGCAAAAGGTCATCGGTTCCAATCCTGGTGCCCCATATGGTCCCCCGTGCCTGCCAGGAGCAATTTCTGAGCATGGAGCCAGGAGTAACCCCTGAGCACTGCCGGGTGTGACCCAAAAACCAAAAAAAAAAAAAAAAAATTTACATCAGGAGAAAAACAATTTTCATTTATTGTTAACATTTTATAATTAAATGTACAAATAATATAAATAAGCAAAATAAAATAATAGCATGTCACATTCAAATAAATTATATTTGCATATTTATGCCATTGCATTTTATTTTATTAACTTCACTATGAAGCTATGCAAAATTCTATAAACAATTCTATTAACTGTATCAATATACATGTATATATTACTTGAAGTAACTATTATCACCTGAATTTTTTAATATGTAGGAAGCTAATCCATAAAAGTTTTATTACTCAAATTAGTCAGCCCACATAGCAACTGAGTGATTTTTGTTATTGGCCATCTAGTTCCAAAGCTCAAGATTATATTAGTCTTTATTTCATTTTTTAAGCAGACAGATAATAATTTTATAGGGCATCTACTTCTAATTAATTAGCACCAAATACCATATGAGGACAAAAAGCTCTTGAATTAATTTAATATAATAAACATAAACAAATAAAAATTAGTACCGATACAATAATGAGATATAACTATTCAATAACATAAAAATATTCATTACCATTTAACTTTCTTTAGCAAAATTTTAATGGTTAAGTTTGCATTTTGTTTTTGTTTGTTAACTACATAGTCTTGTTTATACAATGTGCATTTGATGGCTATAATCCCATGTCTCATCGAAGTAAATATGACCAAATCACAATTTCGTGTAAAATAACAAACCTTCCATCACAGTCTAGTGTCTTCCCACCCTAATACATTTCCTCTTCCTTTTCCAGTAACCACTGTTTACAGGAAAGGTCTTAACCCTGATTGTATTATCCATTAGATTTTTTTAAATATTCTTATTAAAAAGCTATCCAAATATTCATTTCTATTATTTATATTTGTATTTATACAATATGATTAGAACAAAACAGTTTTTGCCTTGTCCCACATAGACTTTAAAGACTTTGTAATAATGATTACGATGCACAAATAATACTTTTCTTCAGTGTCCACATGAAACAAAACAGCATGGAAGTTGATAAATTGTGTTTGTTATCCTACTAAACTGCTTTTTTGCTAGAGCATTTGTATACCCAAAATCACCTTCTATAAACAATGTTCTTTCATTTCAGGATGAGAAAACTCTTTTGCATCTATTTCAGGGAAGAGAAATATTGGCATTCCCTTTTGCTCATTGTTCCCATCTATCTCTTTATTGTCCTCCTGTTAAAAGGAGAACTATATTACATAATAACATTTGCAGTAGACCTTTGTTGAGTAGAATCACAATCTAACCAAGGGCTAGCACATTGTCATAGTCACTGTCTTTTTTGAACAACCTACCTTTGAAAAGCAATAAAACCATAAATGTGCTCAGACTACACAAAGCAAACTATATTTTTGAATGCTAAGGACAGGACTTTCCTCTTTGTTCTTTTATATAATGTTCTCCCAGAGAGGGGTAACATAAAGTGAGATCACATATTTTTTAACTCTGTGCTCTGAATATTGACTATATTCTTTCAGCAGTCTATACTCTCATCCTGTATCAAAGTTTGTACAGCAGATAAAGGGCTTTTGGTGGTATTGTCCTAAGAAAGTCGTTGCCAGATAATTGGACCATAAAACTCAAGAGTTCCTGAATCTAGGGTTTTAAGATTTCATTTGTTATTATTCTTGAAGGCTCACATACCTATTTAGAGATCTCCCACTGTTCTAAAGCCTCAGCAATACCTCTCTCAACCAGACTCTATGTTTTGTTGGCTTATGCAAGAAAGAAATTGAAAACTTACAAAGAAAAATGATATATAACATTTTACAGTATCCTATACGTTAATTTATGCAACTTTGCTTTAAATAAAAGGCAGGTACTACGAATATAAATATTCGTAGACTTAAATGTCATTCAAATTAATTGGTTTAAGATGTCAATAATGATTGAATCTGGTAAAAATAAAATGAATAATTCATTATACTACTTGCTTCAATGTTGTGGCTTTATGAATGCTTGGAAACTTCAATCATAAGATCTTTTTTAAAAAAATAACAAAAGTAGTAGTCAGATTTATTAAAGAATATAAACTTTATATTCTGGCCAAGTTAACACAGAAACATATAGATCACTACATTTCAGATTAATTATTTTGTCAGATTTTAATACACCTACATTAATCTATACATGATGATCTAAACTAATTAAACAATTGTCATCACATTTTTCTTCTTTCCTATGAATTCATCATGTTTTGGTGTATTTATTTTGTGTATATATGTCTATATACTAGGCTAAAAATTCATACAAAGCAGATAAGGCAAATCATATAGTTAATTAAATGTAAACTCATAATAATGATTTTATAATAACTACAGATTTTTATATTAAAATAGAGGCAGGTATAATTCAGCAGTATAATTTTAGTGAAATACAGATTACTAGTTAATTAATTTTTGTACTCCTAATGAACTCATTTTTATTAGATAAGTAGCAAGTAAAAATTTATTCTATGACTTAAGCCAATAATAATTGGCAACTGAACTATGAAATATGTTTCCAATCCATATCCTTAAACTTTAAATATTTACAGGAGCTAAACAATACTATAACTGAATGAAACTGACAAAATCAAAAACAAAAAGCCAAAAAAAATGTGGTAACCTTGATAAAACACAATCTAAAAATACAGCCACAACTCAGTTTTAACCAATTGTCAAAAGAATAAATGTTGACCAATTTATTTAGCACACATCCAAAATAATGCTATTGCATTTTCAATGATTTGTTTTTAAATGTTGAAACACAAATTGCTATTACTTTTGAAAGTGTGATAAATGAACACTAATTGTCATTGAATTCTTCGCTTGTTCATCAGATTCTCTGTATGAAAGTTTCTGACATTTCTTAGACAAGCATGTAACAGAGTTAGAATAAAAGCCTTTTCACTGGGTACATCTCAAAGTTCTAGGGAAAATAGGTTAGGAAAAGTTCTCAGAAGGGCTGAAGTGAGTCATTTGCATGGGAAAGGCCCAGGTTCTATCCCTGGTACCACAGTCTATCCGAATTACTACTGACAGAACACAGTTCTCATGAAAAGAGTGAGTGTCTTTCAAAAAGCAACAGAAGTGCTTAGTTCTTCTTCCATATAAAAAGAGATGACTTTTTTTGTTTAGTTTTGAGGCCACACCCAGTGCTGCTTAGGAGCTCCTGATTCTGCATCTGGGCTCAGAAATTAATCCAGGCAGGTTCAAGGAACTATATGGGATGCCAATGATAGAAATTAGGTCTACTGTGCAGGAAAATGCCCTATCCACTGTGCTATCTCTCTAGCCCTGATTTTTATTTTTATTTTACTTTAGTAGATGAAGATGTAGAATCGCAAGTAAAACACTTCATTTGCATGCAGTCAGTCATGGTTAAATCTCTAATCTATATGTTTCCCTGAACCCCAGCAAAACTGACCCTAAAGCACAGAGCTAGGAGTAAATCCTGAGCACAGAAGGTCTCACCACCCCTCTATTAAAAAATCATTGAGTTTGGTCAGAGGACTAAAATAGGATGAAAAGTGCTCATATTGTATGCAGTCAAACCCAGCTGCATTCCCAATACCCCATATGGCTCATTCCACACTATTAATGTCATAGGACACACAACACTGTAGGATCACAGAAAACCATTGGGGAAGATGTGTAAGAAGTCTAACAAGGTCAATGAGTGAAAATAAGAACACCAAAGGCTCAAACAGCTCCAACAAGCTCAGTAAATCATCAAATAATATCAGTTTAGTTGACACCATTGTGAGATTGTTTAATGAGATCAAAGAATATATAGCACAGGTAGTAAGCAAAGCCAGTAATGCAAAAAAATAAGTACTGAAATATTTGACTATTTCCCTCCTCCTGTAGCCACTGCCTGGCCAATGTAATCCAAAAAATTAGCAGGCCAGGAGCCATGTTTCCACCCTAGAACAGAGCTCTTGGCACTGAGTCCTACTAAGTTACAAAATATAATAAGATACATCAACAATAATAACAGAAAAATGATAACTAAGAGGTTATAGCATAGCTGCATACTTTTGAGGCTCAAATTACCTTCCAACTTTACCAACGCTCCTCTGGCAGTATTCTTGTGGAAGCTATTTGCTAGTATCAGAACCTCAGTAACTGATGCCAGAGACATTAGAGCTTTAAGAGACAAATTTCACACAGTACAGTAGCTCACAACTAGCCAGTTGGCTTCCTTCAGAGGAAGCAATTCAAAGACCCAAGAAGACATTCCAGAAAAAAGCCATAGTAATTTTGAAGCCTAACCGACGAGTGATAGCCCATCATTTTAACTATTATCTATTTGTTAGAAATAAATTGCTAAAACCAGTCCATACTAGAGGAAGCAGTTCTCATGGTCATGAATACAGGGCGTTGGGAAACTATCAATAAAAATCATTTTAGATATGGACCAACAAGTTTTATGCAGTCATAGCTGGAAAATTCAGAACTCTGTGAAAGCAATAATTATCTTTTTCAGCAACAAAATACAGGGATTTCTTTTATTAAGAACTCCCTAGCTAGAGAAAACTTGTTTTTTTTTTTACCTTATGTATGAATAATTGTGAAGTTGGGATACTTTGGTGGATATCAATTTAACCACAAAAACTAGTCAATAAGGATCAAAACCCATTCTTATATAAGTTTGTTGTCTTATTCGCTATGTTTTTGTGCATATCCTAGCTTCTTATAAGTGGGTTGTTTTTTAAAAATGTAGCTTACTATTTGAAATTTTGGAAACAGGAAGGAGATTGAAAAATGAAAGAATTCTAAATAATTGTTACTTCTCCAAATTCAGTCATTTATGTAGAGAGTTACTACTGCATATCCACACACCTGTGTGCTTCTGGGGCCATGAAGCTCAGTTTCTTACTACGGTGGTGTTAGCATGGGGAAGCTGATGGGCATAGGTGAAAGGGAGGATCAACCCACTCCTGTTGAGAAAAGGCCGCTGAGATGTCAGTTAAGATGATTGAACTAGCAGAAATAAAGAACATGGTAGGTGATTTCAAAAATCACAGAAGCTCTGATTTTCTATTCAGATTTAGAGCAATTGAGCAAAAGATTAAGGAATTCCAAGATTGAGGAAAAGAGAAAACAACAGAAGATATAACTTAATCTGAAAAGAAATGAATAGCATTAGAGAACTATAGGATGAGGTCAAGAATAGAAGAATCACTGGAGTCCCTGCAGAACAAAAATTCAACTTTGATGAAGAAAAATATTTAAAGAATTTTGGAAAACAAGAAGGCACTTGGAAAATAAAAGGATTTTAAATAATTACTAATTCTCAAATTTCAATCATTTGTGTAATGAATTTTTATCACCTTTAATATTTATATGGAGATCTCTATGTATATGTTTATTTATACATGCAACATCTCTATTTATATCTTTTTTTTTTTGGTTTTTGGATCACACCTGGCAGTGCTCAGGGGTTACTCCTGGCTCCATGCTCAGAAATTGCTCCTGGCAGGCATGGGGGACCATATGGGGCACCGGAATTCGAACCGATGACCTTTTGCATGAAAGGCAAACGCCCTACCTCCATGCTATCTCCCGGGCCCTCTATTTATATCTTATCTATAGCTATTAGATAAATTTATCATTAGTTGATTATATATAAGTAATTTTTGCATCTAAGACCTGTACATTAGACTTTTATAGACTATCAGCTATATATTATTTAATAAAAGTAATTTCCCCCATTGGCTATTAGACTATAATTGTGCTACACATGTAATCTTTGTTGTAATAAGATAATATAACATCTGTATCTCATTTTTCATTATTCATTAAGAAAACTTCAAGCCAGAGTTAATCTGAAAATTTTTGTCCAAAGTTGAATTACTAAAATTGGAAAATTGAACTTAATGGACGGAGATCTCTAAGCAAGCCTAATTTACTTTGATACCCTATTTTTAAAGAAAATTTAAAAAATAGCATCTATGTTATTAGCCTCCAATAACTCTAAATGTTGATATTTCATTTTGCACCATTATGTTGATATTATGAAATGTCTAGAAATATGTTTTTGTTTTTGGGGGGCCACACCTGGCAGTGCTCATGATTTACTCCTAGGTCTATGTACAGGGATCATTCCTTTCATGCCTAAGTGGTCCATATATGGTACCAGGGATTGAATCCCGATTGGTTGTTCTATCATTCCAGTCCTAAAAATATTTTTATTCCATCCTCTGCTTATAGAATTTTATAGTGCTTCTATTTTAAATGAAATGTCTTGTTAATTGTGTTTATCTGCCATCTACATATATAAAGATTGAATTAATTTCCTTTATTTATTATTCCCTAATTTACTTTAAGCAAAGTAATTTTTATGGAAACTTGTTTAGAAAGGTATGAGGGGGGGGGGGAAAGTGAAGTAAGTGTCCAGAGAAAGCAGAAATAAGCAAGCAAAGAAATAAAGACAAGCTGGCATGTTACTTGGTTAAGGAAGAAGGGCAAGCTTCAAATAATTTTTTCATTCTTATACAAAAAAGTACATTTTTCTTTTTCTTTTTTTCTTCTGAGACACACCCTGCGACGATCAGAAATCACTCCTGGATCTATCCTCAGTGATTACTCTGTCAGGCTCAAGGGAACTTATGAGATGCTAGGGATCAAACCTGAGTCTGCTGAGTGCAAATCAAATGACCTAATCACTTCTCTACCTTTCCAGATCTTTTAGCAATGTTTAGACTGATACTTAATGTGACATGCTCTAATTGGTAAAGGTAGTGGACAGTAACTATTGTTTATGTCCCAACTAAATATAAAATACTCATATATTTGATATATGTGTTAAGTGTGATTATTCACTTTGCACAAAAGGAAAATGAGTCTATCCTGTCAAGCAGCCAGTAATTATTCTAGGATTAAAGCTAGGTTTTCTTGAGATCAGAGCAATAGTATACATTGGCCAGGGTTCTTGCCTTGCTCACCGGGCTTTATCCCTGAACCCAACCAGATGGCAGATCTAAGATTAACTCCTGAGCACTAGTGGCTCTGCTCCCCTAAAATACAAATAAAAATAAGCCAGGGCCCTTTTATTATGAAATTTACTTCAGCTTCTTGAAAAATTCTTTGGTAGTTGACACATTTTAAAATTTAACACCAAATGGTAATCTATTATTTTTATTGTACACAAAATGAGAATATAATGCTCCTTTTTAAGTAGTTATTTGTGCTTTTATGACACATATTTAACATAATTTTTGCATTATCTCAAAGTAATGTTTGTGTCTAAAACTGAACACTAGACTTTTTATTATATAGACTATCAGTCTTGTAATATATTGTTTAATAATGGCAATTTTCCCCATTGGCTATTAAACTAAAGTTCTGACACATATATAATCTTAGTGGGAATAAGATAGCTTCACATCTGTGTTTCATTTTTCATTATTTGTTTAGCAAAAAAAAAAAGTGTGAACAAAAATACAAATTAGTTTTCTCGCATTGGGTGCAGAAAACTATGCATTTTTTTAAAAAAAATATCATGCTGCAACTCAAGTATTATTTCTCAAGATAACTTTCAAGGCAGCCACGAAATAATCACATTTGTTGAGCCAGTTTCATAGGTGAATTATTGTGCAGAAATCCCAAGGCAAAATGTATCCATTCTGTGTAGCTATGCAAGTGCTAGTGATTTTAAAGAATTCATTCTATTAGAGATAAAAAGCAAACCTTGCCCTGAAAATATTACCTTACATTTAGCTTTGGAATTTGTAACCCTCTGACAAGAGTTCTTTGTTTGCCTGATTTGGTGGTAGGCCGGTTGCTGTATACATTTCTATACTTAACGTTTGTTATCAACTTAGTTTGACAGCTTAAATCTAGCATAATGATGTGGAAATATAAACAAATGTTAAATGCACTTTTGCATTCCAATAGCTTTTTTCTTCCCAGATCTTACTCTTAAACCAGGCCTTCATAAGAACTGCAGACTGAGAAGAGTTTTGAAAAAAATTATATGATGTCATATAATATATCTAGTAGTCCAATTTGACACACTCTTTAAGTTACCCTAAGCTTAAACCAACTTAGATATGGGTTTTGACCTGAAGTGACCTCCTTGGCTTTACAAAAGATTGTTTCAATAAACAGATGGATCTTTTTACAAAGAGAATTTTAAAAATGAAAAACAGTTATGAATAGTCACATATGACTTATGTCCCTAAGAATTGCAAATTCAAAAAAAAGTATAAAACTTCAAATCATTGGGAATAAAATTCCTTCTTAAATTGCCTTTATATTGTCTTTTTATTTTATGTGATTATATCAATCCATTAAAATGTCCACAATCCTCCAATAACTATCTCTCCAAAACATTTTATGCATTTTATCTACTATTTCATTTAATTTTTATTTAAAACATCATAATTTACGAAGTTATTCATAGTTGAGTTATAGACATATAGACATTCAGCACCAATCCCACCACCATATTAAACCTTTCTGTACTAGTGTTCCTAGAGTCCTTATCATATCTCACCCTCCCAGCCTGACATCTTTATAGGCACCTTTTTAAGTTTTATTGTTAAAGTTTGAGTCTCATGATTTCAATGGTGTTGACTCTGTGGTTCGGATATTTAGTACTGTCCTTCCTTAATACCACCAATGTACCTTCATCTCCTTGACTTCTGCTCCTGATTATTTCATATCTGTCATTCTCCCCCTCTACTCTATTTTCATCCTTCTTACTATACTGTATAGCCAAGATTGGTCTAGCAAATCTCCTTTATACCATTGCATTCCCTCATGCAATTATTCTAAAAACCATATTATGAATGATATCATTCTATATTTTTCTTCTTCTGACTTAATTCATTTAATATGATATTGTCCAGTTCCATTCATGCTGCAGCAAATCACATGATTGCATCATTCTTTAAAGCTATGTACTGTCATTGAACATCTAGGTTGGTTCCAACTCTTAGCTATTGTACTGAGTGCTATAATGAGTAGTGGTATGTATACATCCTTCTAGCGAATGTTTTTTTTTCCTGGGGAAAGATACTCAAAAGTGAAATTTCTGGATCAAATGGTAGCTCTATTTTAAGCTTACTAAAAACTCCCCATACTGCTTTCCATAGAGATTTGAACTAGATAATATTCTCTCCAATATTGGTGAGAAAATTCCTTTTCACTATATCCCTCCCAGCTCAGATTCTTTCTAGTATTTTTGATATGTACAATTTTCACTAATACAAGATGATAGCTCTATGTTATTTGATTTGAATATCTCTAATGATAAATGATGATTAACATTTTAATGTGCCTGTTAGACATTTGTTGATCTTCCTATGACTAGTGTCTTTTTATTTCCTCTCCCCATTTTTGATGGGACTTTTAGACTTGTGAGGGTTAATCTTTGTGAGTGCTTGGCATACCCTGGATATCAACCCTTTCTCTGTTTTGTTGGACATTTGTCTACTATTTCTCATTGCTAGTTTTATTAAGAATTGGTCATTTTGGGGCCGGAGAGATAGTATGGAGGTAAGGCATTTGCCTTTCATGCAGAAGGTCATTGGTTCAAATCCCAGCATCCCATAAGGTCCCCCGTGCCTGCCAGGAGCGATTTCTGAGCATGTAGCCAGGAGTAATCCCTGAGCACTGCCAGGGGTGCCCCCCAAAAAAACAAACAAAGAAAAGAATTGGTCATTTCATTATTTTATTTATGAAAAGTGTTAATTAATGTACATTGTTAGCTCATTGATAATGTAGACTTTGAGTATTATATTGGCATAATTTACTATTACATGGCAAAAATTTAAAGACATTTAAAATATAAAAATATGGTCAGTATTTGCACATTAAAAAAATTGAATGATCTGGCATAGGACACATATGGATTGAGCAATAAAATGTAGCTTCCAAAAGCAATTTTGGGGAAATTTATATTCCATTGTAGAATGTATTTCAGTAATATTCTCTGATGCACCTAGAATATGAATTATTCATTTTGGGAAGCATCTATCATTTAATTCCCAAAGTAGATAAGTTATTATCATAATGTATATTGGCCTAAAGGTTCAGTGGTTGTCACTTTTCACTGGTATAAAGATTTTATTTGTGTTTTGTTTTGAGACCTCAGTCAGCTCAGGTGTTGCATTTTGTGGGTCTCATGGAATCATGTAGTGCTTTTCCTAAAACCTAAGTCTTCTGCATGCAAAGCATGTACTCAGCCTGCTGAACTCTCATTCTGCCTCACATATTGAAAGTTTTGATACCCAAATATACAGCACATATTTTAGCTGCTCAAAATATATTGTTGACTTCATAGATGAGCAAACGAATGAAAAGATATGTATGAACATGGATGGATACGTGTTTGGTGCTTGAATAATAGAAGTACTTAATAAGTGTCAGCTATCTTCCCTTTTTTTATGATTCTGGAAATAAACCGGTAGGAGAGTTGAAAGTGTTTCAAGGTCTATGTGTTCTGAATACTGCCTCCCTCGAGTGGTATCAAACAGAGCCAAAGAGAAGGAGGGGAAATGTTCATGTTACAATTTTATCTTGTCGGAGTTGTTTAACTTTTTTTGTCAGAAATATGAATTCAGAACTGAAGAATAACACTAGACATTTCTTCACATTCTCAGTGTCCATGAATGTGTGACCGAGTTCTGGAAGCTCAATAGAAATTCATCATTTCTCTTCCTACTCAAAGGGTTATGGCTGTGTAACATATTTTGGAGTCCAAGGAAAGTTGACAACATTCTAACCTCCTGTTCACAAAAGTAAAATGTTAAAGGTTGCCTGTGTGAGGAAACCATATGAACCCTTCTAGAGTATCTCCTTTCAGAAAAACCAGATCTGTCCTTGCAGACTTTTGTCAAGCTGTACTTTTGCATGATCATCTGGTAGAAGAAATTCATAAAAGCTGTTAGAAAACAAAGCATTCTGATCATTATTCTCATGAAGTGTTTGATTCAGCCTATTTTTTAAACTTAATTACAGTTTTTCATCGTATCTTTCATTTTTAGACTACTATGCTATAGAATTGTGAGAGAAGAGAATTATTCAAAAATATATCCCTTATTTTTACCAAGGATAATATACTAAAGAATATTTATGAGATGTATGAAAAGAAGACTGTTTCAATAACCTAGGTCTAATAGTTATTTTTAGAAGCTGCTATCTTAACTTTAGGATCAAGAAATATGGTCTTTGACTATTTTAAATTTTCAGAAAAAATTGAGATGGTAAATTAGCTATATCCAAGTCATAGGGGAAACAAAGATGAACAGACATTGTGTACACCTTAGAGTAACTCAAGATTAACTTTGTAAGTAAAAGAAGCTTACATATTAGTAGCAACACAAAATCAGATGATATGATTAATGTTAGATAGATGTTTGAAAGGTTACAGGAATACTCTTCTGTTTTCGCAAACAGATTCCTTTTTTTCCTAGAAAAGTAAGAATGGTGGATAAAGTGACATTTAAGCAATTCTTCAATGGTTAATGAAAATTGAAAGAGAAAAAAGGAGGAAACCATGTTCTTGGAATAGTATAGTGTGGTATCCCAGAAAAAATTTAGCAACTTAATAGTTTTGTCAATAGTTTACAGGAAAGCTAAATGAGGAATGGACTTAATTGAACTGTTAAAAGCCAGGGGCAGAGCAGTGGCACAAGGGGTAAGGGTTCTGCCTTGCCAGAGCTAGCCTAGCGTAGATTGCAGTTCGATCCCTGGCTTGGTCCCCCAAGCCAGGAATGATTTCTGAGCACATAGCCAGGAGTAAGCCCTGAACATCACCGTCACTGGGTGTAGCCCAACCCGCCACCCCAGAGCCATACCTTCGATTTTACTTTACCTATAATTCTTTTTTGTTTTGTTTTGCTGAATTTGGGCGACATATCAGTTGGGCGACCATTTGGTGCCAAGTGATCAAATCCAGGTTTCCCACACTAAAAGCACTATTACACTGGACTATTTCTTATAAATTGTCAGAAAAAAAAGGCAAAGTTTAGGAATCAGAGAGATAATACAGCAGTAAGGTACTTACTTACCTTACATGCGGCTGATCCTGGTTCAATATTTGACACAAGTTTTGGTCTCATGCCAGCAGGGATTCTCGAGTATAGAGAATAGCCCACCAGCATGGTGGCTATTTCATGGGTGTGGTCCTTCCAAACAAAGAAAATACCAGTCAGATGTCTGCTTGTTCTGTGATGATAAATGAGTCTGATTCAAGTAAATACAGAACTTAACAATTGTAGTTAACCTCTGAAATGGTCAAAAAAGAAATAAACATAAATATAGATTTAGTAAGATCTGCTCTATGTCCACAACAAGAGGTATATAATAAAACTTTAATATCAACAATTAAAAGATATTAAATAGATTTTAGGCTGATAGAAAAGGGAAAAATAGCAAATCTATGTAATAATAGTAAAGAAATTAGTGTGTTAATATTGGGAAGACAAAAATTGAATTAAGACAAAAATTGAAAACAAAAATTGAATTTTATGTCATTTGGAATGAGATAAATAAAAGTGGATATTTGATACCCATTTTGTACACATGCATTTTCTTTCCTTTTAGTAGTCTTTCAGTTTTGTTTTATTTTTCAAAGGTTATGCAAACTTTTATTAGCGTCTATGCCATTCAAAATACTTCTTAACTCTACAAACTCGAAGGAGGGGAAATAAATACTGGTGTGGTGTTTGTCTCATATAGTTCAAAGAAAACTAAGCAAACATTAGAAAATTGAAGGCAAGATAGAGTAGGTCACAGAAATAAATCAATGGCACTTGAGTTTACCACAATCAACCCGAGGTAGAAGTATTGTTACCCCTACCATCAGTTTGCAGGCCATAGGTTACCCCTAAGCAGCACTATAGCTGTATCCTGGGGGTGGAGGGGAGCATATTGAATTGCTGACCAAGTTGGCACAAAAATTTTGGGTGGTACCCTAGAACTAATGAGCACCATTTGGGGAGATACTACCCTCTCCTCAGAAAAAAATAAATAAGCACCTTTCTTTTGAGATATTGCATACTTTACAAGGCTTGAAAAATTGATCTGAAAATAGCACCATATTAAGATATAGATAATTATTAAACAGATCTATGAGGGAATCTGTATAGGAGCTGAAGAATATAAATGTGAGGTAGCAGAATACAATGCCATACTCATGAAATGAACATATTCCTATGAGGATAATCCTCATGATGGTAGGGCTAGGACCCTCAATACCCTGATTCAGCATGATCCCAATGGCTCAACAGTGACAAAGTTAATACATATCAAATCCCAGGACTTGGGGATTCTGCTGTCATAGGCAGAAAAGGTGATACTAAAGTTATTTGACATATCAGAAGTTGCCAGGTCCTTAGTTGAGAAGCCTTGGAAAGATTCTGGATCAAAAGTATCTGAAGAAACCTTTTAAGTTACCTCCTTAGAAGACACTGTGGAATAAAGAAGGGTGAAACAAATTAGGGATGTTTAACTTCAGAGCAGCCCAGAGTTTCAGAGTCCCCTTGTACTTAGATCCAATTTCTACCATGTTCCATCTAGCACTGAATACACTGCCTGTTATTGAGTGCCACTCATGCTTCATGCCAGATATTGTCATAGCAAGGTAACCTCAGTACATCTCCACAGACTTTCTACCTGTCAACTTCCCCCACTGTACTGTTTTCAATTAGCTTCCAAGTTCTTGTTCTGGATGTGTATCTCTGCCTACTGATTTCTAAGTCTTGCAGTATGCCTGCTCAGATACTTTGCTTTTACTTACTCTTACCAGTGCTCTGCTGCTTCCAAGGGCACCAAGGAAAATTGGTGCATTTGAGTACTTTCATTGTGTCTGGTTTAAAGATGGTAGCTAAACAGACCATTTTGCCTTTAAACAGCCCCTTGACCTCTGCCTTGGAGTTTGCATTCACAAATACCCACCTATTATCATATCGACATAATTGACTTATCTGTCCATATCATAATTCTGTCACAGGCTAATATATTCACCATCAGTAACCCAAGATCTAAATGAAACTGCAGCTCAGTTCCTACATCCATAGGATCACCATATTCTCTTCTTTGTAAGTTTTATTATTATTGATATAAGGGATAAAGAGGATATACAGGGATTGGAGACACTTCCCTTACATGCAGTTAAATACTGTGAAACAGTAGGCTTCTAAAAACAGTTGTGTTTGGCCCATATATTGCAGAAAAAAATTATCTATTGAAAGTATATAATTTGGTAGATCTGGAATTATAGTATAGTGTGTTGGAAGCTTTCCTTACTGAAATTATGTAACATTAAAACTCAAAGACTGTGGGGCCAGTGCAATAGTACAGTTGTAGGGTCCTTGCTTGCTTGAGGCCTACCTGAGTTTGATCTCTGGCATCTCATATGATCCCCAAGCACCATTAGGAGCAATATATGAGTGCAAGACTGGACTAACCCCAGAGCATCACTAACTGTGTCCCAAACCCACCCCTCCACCAAAATAACACCAAAGCTCAAAGACTGAATTTCAAAGGAAAAATATATAGGCTTATTTTTAGGGGAGAGTAGATATTAAGGAAACTATAGCAAATTAATTCCAAAGAAGAGAAAAACACATTGCAATACAGCAATCCTTTTATTTTTTAAACTAGTTATTTAGTACAATCCTCTTTCAAATTATTTCCACCTGAGCCTTACCATTATATACAGAACAACACAATGAAACTATTTCTGAACATCAGTTCTGAACCATTATGACATGAAGAACCTTCCATCATTTTTTCTTGATGTGGGACTTGCTCCTGTTTCTATATCCCACAGACATATCCATTAACAGAGGATGCTTTTCTTCTATGAGAAGTCAAAGGAGCAGGCACTGTATGTGGGCTACTGTCCCCTTATTTAGAGCTAAGAAAACAGCCATTTCTGGTCTTGATCTACTTATTAGCTTGTAGTCTAACAGACAAAGGAAATGCATTGGTCTGAATCTGAGAAGATTTAAACCATGATCACATATGACATTAGGAAGGCTATTAGAATTTATTTTTAGAAGTTTTTTAGTTCATATCCCTTCTCTATCTCCTGTTTTCTATTGTGGCTGGCGATTTTGATGGTAGGGTGGAGATGGAAAATGGTATCTCATACATCCTTGGCTGTGGTGCCCTCACACTCAGCCAAAGCGCTCACCAGAAATTTCCTCTTTTTATTGTGCTGCCTATAGACATGTATGTAGGTACACACTGTACCTATGTAATACACCTATGTAACACACCACACTGGGTTAGCTGTGGTTGCTCATACAGTGCTCTGTGGGAGTCTTCACAGGTTTGAGTTGTCCTGTGGTGCAATTTAGACAGTGCAAGTTATTATTACAGGCTACCCCAGACCACAAGATTGCATGTGGGCAGTCATGGGGATCAAACTCACAGCCTTTCTCTCAAAAGGCTTGTGCCAATCAACCATCTTAGGGTTCTATTATTTATGAGTTTTCTCTGTTATACTGGGGGCTCAGTAGTTAAGCTCAGTATTTAAGAAAACTCCTGGACAGTGCTCAGGAGACTTTGTGATTGATACCAAGAATAGAAACTGAACTCAGCGTGTAATACAATTATGTCTCTGACATCACTGATTTCTATAATTATATTTTTATTGTTGTCTTTTTAGGGGATAACAGCTGATGGTGCTCAAGGCTAACTGTTGGCTCTGCATTCAGGAGTCATTCCTTGCAGGGTTCAAATCTGAGCTGGTCACTTGAGAAGCAAATGCCATATGTGCTGTAGTACCTCTTTGGTGCCTGTTTGTGTCTTTAATACTAAGAGCAATAATACTTTCAATAACTCGGTATTTAAAATATAATTTTTATTGGATATTATAATCCATCAAGGCAATCGTTTCCTTCAGAAAAATGTGAAAGAGAAAAGAAAATCACAACTTAGACAATTGTACAGTTGCCTTTGAGCACCATTGAGCAGTTATCTTAAAAGTTTATTTATGTAAATCATGAGTGTGTCTCCTTGGGCCAGAGAGAGCACAAGGATAAGGCATTTGCCTTGCAAGCGGCCTACCCAAGAGGAACCGGGTTCGATTTTCGTCATCTATCTGGTTCCCTAAACTTGACAGGAGCGATTTCTGAGCTCAGAGCCAGTAGTAAGTAGCCTTTGAGTGCCACCAAGTATGACCCCAAAACAAACAAACAAACAAAAAATGATTGTGTCTCCTTGATTTTAAAGTTACTCCTAGTTCATGAACCCTTTTTAAAATGAGTGTCATTTTAGACGTCTCATGTTTTTATATTATAATATGTAATCGCTTCATATATCACTTATTTTATGGTAGAGCTCTAAATTTGCCATAGTTTGAGAAACACTCAGTGAGAAAACCTTAAGAAAAGTTCAGTGAGAAAAGTTATGAGGCCAGAGATATAGTTCACAAATGATAGCTGCTTGCCATGGGTGATTCCCTTGATTTTTATCATAGTAAAACCAATTAACAGTACACAATCCTACAACACCTTTATTTGGGGAAAAAGGTTCAAGCTCAATTTTAGCTGATTTAATTGTTTTAAAATATTTTATGAAGAAATACTGAAAATAATATTGTATTTTCAACCACATTTATATCTCCAGAGATATATGCTTAAAAGTAATACCATTTATTTGTTTTGGTTTTGGGTTTCTGGGGAACATCACCTAAATTTGGGGCTTCTTCCAGTTTGGTGATTGAGGAATTGCTCATGATGATAGAGGATGGTGTAGTGGCACAAGTACAACCTAGACCCTCATACATATAAAGAAAGTGATTTACCAACTAGCAGCATTCCTGTCCAGAACTTTTATTTATATATTTATTGAAACCATTGTGATTTACATAGCTCTTCATATTTGGATTTCAGACATACAATGTATCAGGGCCAAACCCACCACCAGTATCAACCTCCCTCCCCCAATGCATCCCATACCACTATCTCTGCCCCCAGCCTGCCAGTATAACATGTTCGTTTTAAGTTTTGATTGTTAAAGTTTTGGTTTAGTGATATAACTGTTGCTGACTTTGGCTTGGATATTTAGTTATTTTCTTTTTTAACACCACAAATGCATTCGAGACCACTTGGTCTCTAGTCCCATTATTTCATATTTGTGTTTCTCCTCCACCCATATTTTTTCTTCTCTCTATACTCTGGGGACAAGGGTGTTTGAGACAACTCCCATTTAAATCATTGCATTTATTGATGTAGTTATTCTAAATACCACCTATAAGTAATATCATTCTGTATTTATCCTTCTTTTGCCTTACTTCATTTAATATAATATCTTCCAGTTCTATCTATGTTGCAGCAAATTGCAATTATTCTTTACTCCTATGTAGTATTCCATTGTATATATGTACCACATCTCCATGATTCAGTCATTTGTTGGGCTTCTAGCTTGATTTCAACTCTTAGCTATTGAAATAAGTGCTGTAGTGAATAGCAGTGTGCACACACCTTTTGGATCAGTGTTTTTCTGTACTGTGGATAGAAACCAAAAAGTGGGATTGCAGGGTTTCATATTGCAGATCTATTATTAGTTTATTGAGAAACCTCCATACTGTTTTCCATAGGATTGGATCAAGCGGTATTCCCACAAGCAATAGAAGAAAAATCCTTTGTCACCACATCTCCACCGACACAAATTGTTCTTACTATTTTTGATAATCACCTTCTACACTGGTATAAAGTTGGTATATTGTTGTTGTCTTTTTTGGATTTCCCTAATTATAAGCAATGATGAGCATTTTTCATGTGCCGGTTGGCCATCTGTTTGTCTTCCTCAGAAAAGTGTCTGTTCATTTTTTCTCCCCATTTTTGATAGTGTTTTTAAGTTTTGTGAAGGTGATCTTTGTGAGTACTTTGTATATCATAAATATCAAACCTTTATCTAATGTTTTGAGTACAAGTATTTTTTCCACTGAGTTAACTGTCTTTGAATTTTAGCCTGTGTTTCTTTTGCCACACAGGAACTTTTTAGTTTTATGTAGTCCCATTTATTCAGATTGGATTCTATAGTCCTTGCCATTTGCATCCTATCTTTGAAGATTTATTTGAGGTCTAAGTCTTAGAGTATTCTGTCTGTGTTTTCCTCAATGAGCTTTATGTATTTAGGTCTAATATCAAGGTCTTTGATCCACTTTTCATTGACTTTTGTGTAAGGTGTGAAACATGAATGAATCTTTAATTTCCTATGTGATTATTCAACTGCAGAACTTTTTCTCATTGAGTAAAAAGTAGAATATTGAAGGGAATCCCCCGGATATTAAGTTAACATGTACCTTAAATATTATTGTCAACAAGAGCTTTCTTTACATGCAAAAATTAGTGGTGATGGGAGGACAACCTTGGTGGTGGGAATTCCCCTGAATCAATATTAATATATACTTAAAATATCACTGTGAAAGATATGTAACCCACCTTGCTCAAAATAAAATATTATTAAAAAAAGTAGAACATTATTGAGACAGGTAAATGTCGGGGAACACACATTTACAAGTTTAGTTCTCATTTGCAGTCAGTATTTTCAAGAAAATTATAAATTAAATATAAAATTAAGAGAGTGATAAGGGAGATAAAGAAAAATTTTTCACTCAGATGACCTAGTTTTGATCTTCAGCACTGCCTATGTTTTGCTGAGTCTTATCAGGACAGTTCCCTGAAAGCAGAACAAGAAATAAGTCTAAGCACAGGTAGTTGTGACCAAAAACTGGGAAAAAAAAATAAGAGATCAAGAAATAAAGTCCTTTAATTTGCTTCAAGGAAAAATAACAATTAGCCATAAATAACATGACATTTAGAGTCCTTAAACGCATGTGAAACTTTAAACATCTCTTTAAAACCTAGAAACCAACACAACTCTACTAACGGGGATATGAAAGATATCAGACTTCTAAATTTCAAACTATACTACAAAGTAATAGCAATTTAAATAATATGGTATTGGAATGAAAATTAACAGATATCTTTCAGTAGAACAGAACTGGAAACCCAGAAATAAGAACACACATATATGAACAGTTAATATAGGGCAAAGAGACAGAGAGCTTAGAATTATTAAGAAACCAGATCAATATCTAACATCACGTGCCAAATTTAAAATGGTTAGTGACCATAAGATATTACCTGAGTCTATAAAATGACATAGAGGAAAACATAAACTATATGTTCCTTGACTTTATTAACTTTGGAGATGTTGATTGAGGATATAATTTTAACATAAAAAAACAGGTTATATTAAAATAAGAGATCCTACACAACAAATAAAAATTAAACCAAGAAAGCAGCCCACTAAATGAAATAATACTTTATTCTTATTCTTAACAAAATTTATAAATGATGCATATAAGAAACTCGTCAAAATCAGCAATAAAAATTTCATTTTAATTGAGTGAATGATCTAAATCAAAACTTCTCCCCAAAAAAAGCATAGATGACTAATAGCACATAAAATGATACTTGGCATCCCTTTACTTTTTATTGGTTTCTGTCTTGGGGTAACACCTGGCAGCGGCTCTCAGGGGTTATTCCTAGCTCTTCTCTCAGAAGTGGCTCCTGGAAGGCTCGTGGGACCATTATGGGATGATGGGACGCGGGGATTCGAACCAGGGTCCATCCCCATGCAAGGTAAACTCCTTATCACTTTGCTGTCTCTCTGATACATTCTCTTACTTAAAAAAAAAAAAGTCCTTCCAAATAATGCTCAGGTGACCCAGGTTACCAAGAAATGCAGGTCATATCATTAAATACTGAGGCCTGTAACACAGTGCCACATAGACACAGTGGTATTAGGGACCTCCAGTCTCTACTGTTAAGCACTGTTTTTTTAGCCATTAAAGCCTCAATACTCAAGAAAACCAGTGGTGTGGGGATAGAACTCTGCATGCATGGTATGTGTGTTTCAATTATTTGAGTACCTTCCCAATTAATTACTTCCATTAATAACTAAGGAACAATATCTTAGTCCATAAAAGTCATAGAAAAATAAATCAATCAACAATATCCTAAATTATCAATTAGCTGATTATGTTTAATTAGATATCAGGTGTATTTTTAACAGAAGAATAATTTAGGGGGAAAAACATAAAATGAGAAACTCATGAAAATTCAAGTAACAAAGTTGGAATTATATAATGCCTATACATAGAAACACTTGAACTAAGTTTCTTTAGAATGCCTGAAATATTTAAAATTTACATTAGAAACTAATTAAAATACAATTCTGGAAACTCCATCAGATGTTACTTTTAAAATGTTAGAGAAGGATAGAAAATAAAATAGTCCACTATATCCATCACAGTTTCTGGCTTGATAAGAATCCAGATATGCTCAGTTTCTTATTTTGTTATGTGTCTCCTTTCACCTATCAAATTTAATTCTTATTCCCATGAGAAATAGAAGAAATTACTGAACCGAAAGAAGCATAGTCTTTAGAGCCCTCTTGATATGGTTCTTCAGAAACACTTTATCCATTTATAGACACAATTTGCTGCTAGAACCAAGATCTGCATCATTACTCTTGATGTGCTCCCTGGAATCTAAAAATCCAATCCCACAGGTCTTTTTAATCACTAAGAAGTTTTCACCCCTTTTGTGTTCAACTTTTCATATCCAACATACTGTAACGTGAGCCTTACCCGAGTTTCTGCCCTGGATAATTCAGTAATTCTTAACAGCTGACTTCAACTTAAAATATCAAATTTGAGGCACACAGAGGCCTTTTTTTCTGGGCTGTTATAGAATTCACAGTCAATGCCATTTCTTTTCCAGAAAGGAAGAGTAAAGGAAATTGATAATTCTGTTATACTTGTATTCTTTTTATAATATGCTGGTATCATGATGTGATTAATATTTTAATCCTTGAAATGTTTAAAGTTCTGAAAGTTATTTTACATGTACATAAGACCCTTTTCTGTAAGACGTGAGAACGAAGTAAAATGTTGATTTTATTTATATTCATAAAGGTTTCTCTTTAAAACCAAGTATTCCTTTGGGCTTGAGATTTAAGCAATGTTTATACTTGTACAACAGTATACATTTTAGCCCTGTCTGACATGATGTTGAAATTAGAGCAAGTTAATGTTTAGCTCTTTCTTCTGTAGAAAACTAGGAGTGGTTATCAAGTGGAAAGGAAAAGATGAATAAGTTCACATCCCTAGCTCTTACTAAAGACAATATTTTCTGTAGTAAAAACAAAAATATATTCACGATATAAATGTCTATAGGCTTATAATAAAAAGAGTAGATATAAGAAAAAATAAAAAACATACAATAGGGGTGGGGTGGGAGGAAGGACACTTGGGATATTGGTCATGGGAATGTTGCACTGGTGAAGGATTATATATATATATATATATATATATATATATATATATATTTAAAAATCAAAAAAAGGAAAGAAAAGATATAAGGCCTCCCAATTCTTACCAAAGGCTGTGTTCTTTACATTGACTGTATAGAAAGAGGAGGTACAGTACATGCACCCCATATATACCTCAAACCAGGCCCTTTGCCTGGTCTGTATTGTGAATTGGGGACCAAAAAAAAATCATACAATAGAATACTGATTTCAGATATAATTTAAAAATAAATGATTGCTTTTACTCTGAAATATCAGCTATGAATACTTTACTATTTCAACATAACTATATTCATAACACAAACTGCATTAACCTTTTTGTAATTTTTAGAGTAATATGCATATAATTTAAGTAATAAAAATACATTGTTTATAATAATACTGTTTTTATCCTTTACCATCCAGAATTTCCAGGAGACAAAGGATCCCTCTATGGGGACTGCAGAAAACTGTAAATGAAATGATAATAGCTCAAGACTAGGGTGCTGGTCGGTAGAAAAGAATGCAGACAGAAGGGAAACAAGTTGGAAGGAGGCCACAGTTGGAACAAGGTTGAGAAACATTACTCTCATTCACCAACATATTAATAATATTACCCCATAAAATCTTTGTTTATTGAACACACTAGAACCTCTCTGTTAGTTTTAAGATGAATTGTCATTGAATACATTTTTTTTCATGACGCTCTTTTTGTCAGTACCCATAAATCTGTCTTTCCCAATTTAATTACAAAATATATAAACTTTTGTTTGTCAAATGTACCCTAAGGAGGTTATAAGTTCCAATAAATCATAACCATAGTTTGCAATTATTGTACTATTCTATTACATGACATGGTTTCTATCCATAACCATTGTTTTGATTGGAAATTTTGCCACTTTCAAGTTTTTTTCTTATGCCTACAATGTTTAATGTTATTATGAACAGCTTTTTCTACATATGGAGCAGTTTCTTAGCTTCCAAGAGTTATAATTGCTGGGTTAAAGGGTGTGATCAAGATCTGTTTCAAGATTCTGATACAAAGGAACTTCCACCATTGCCTACCCCCTTAGGATTGTTAGTGTCCCAAAATCACTAAGCACTTGAAATATGTACATCTGGCCATCCTGTGTGAATGTGGAAAGGTATTTTGTCCTCTGAATCTTATTTTCCTATACTCAGTCTTATGATGCAAATTGTAGAAGTACATTTTTTTTTGGCCCTTAACTAATTAACTCATTTTACACCATTTACCCACCCCCTCTCTTCTGGTAAAATGTAAACAACTATAAATCATTAAGAATACTGAGATAGGTAAGCTAGGTCAAGGCCTTTTCTTACAAGCTGGCAGATCCTGATTCAGTCCCTGGCGCAAAAATGATCCCTGGAGCATTTCCAGAAATGTCAGATTAACCTCTGAACACCACAAGATAAGGACCACCACCCCCGAAAAGAGTATTGAGTAAACCATTTAAATACAAATATGCATATACCTTGTAAATCAGAGGTAAAGATTTATTCCCCATCCTATTAATTAATCTTACATTAACCCTAATTAAGAGTAATTATTGTTAATCTTATATTTTTAGGATGTTATATTCTTCTGAGTTTATGGGAAACCAAAGACTTCAAGAGACTTACAAATTGTACTAAAAATATATTCTGGGACCAGAGTGGTGGTGTTAGCGGTAAGGTGTCTCCCTTGCCTGTGCTAGTCTAGGATGCACTGTGGCTTGATCCCTCAGCGTCCCATATGGTCCCCTAAGTCAGGAGTGATTTCTGAGCACATAGCCAGGTGTAACCCCTGAGCATCACCGGGTGTGGCCCCAAAACAAAATAAATAAATAAATAATGAATAAATAAAAATACATTCCCTGAAAATTTGAGATATGAAATTTCTAGAATAGAACAGTTAGACAAAAAAAAAAAAAAAAAACAATCATTCGCCAGAAATTTTTAAAGAATTAACAATTGTTTTCCCAGGAAGCTGTAGAGAAAAAAATACTCTCTTTATTCATAATACATTGGATCTGAGGCTAAAATGGGAAGGCGGTTGTCATAGAATAAAGCTTATTTCAAGAAACCATGACCCACGTTTCACAAATGTTCCAAAAAAATGCACACAGAGAAATGAAAACCATATTACTTCAATATATATTGTAGCTGAAACTATTGAAAATATGAAATAAATACCAGATTCCAAATAGCAGCCAATTTAAAAAAAAAAAAAACAGTGACAGCTTTGTTTTAAACTTTTAACCTAGGCATGGTTTAAAAAAAATCAGCAAGGCCCCTTAATAATAAAGTCTGTATCTTCTGCTATGGATGGTATTTCCTTGACATAAATGTAATTAAGCATTAAACCACATGCAGTGCTAAAAATCAAAATGGTTGAATTCATCAATCTATGCCTTTTAAGTTCCCTGTGGATCTTAAACTTATTTTTATTAAATAATTTATATACCATTAAACATCAATATTGTTTCTCATGAGAGGTAAGCAGAGTATAACGATTAAAATGGATTAGAAATCAGAGATATAGCACAGGGGTAAAGTCATATACCCAGGTTAGATCACTTGCAACACATGGTTCCACTCAGCATTGCCAAGTGAAGTCCCAGAAGCCCCTGAACACTGTCAGGGTGGCCCTGGTGATCTCAGCACTTCAGGTCTCTAGTGCCATCGCATCCTCTGGTCCTCACATTGAAACACCAACATAACTGGCTGAGAATTTCCAAGAGTTTGTTCTCTGCACTGCTTGGGATCTTCGTCCCACCACACCACACACAAAAGGGGTTAATGGAAGAGAGATAGTACAATGGGTAGCGTGTCTTGTTCGTGGTGATCTGGTTTTGATCTTCTCCCTTGCACATGACCCCCCAACCACCAGCACAGCATCATTGGATGCTACCCCCAAGAAAAGATTCCTTTAAAGGACAATGAAGTATGAAAAAATTCATTTATTTTATTTTTATTTATGTATTTATTTATTTTTGGGGGGCCACACTCGGCGGTGCTCAGGAGTTACTCCTGGCTATCTGCTCAGAAATAGCTCCTGGCAGGCACGAGGGACCATATGGGACACCGGGATTCGAACCAACCACTTTTGGTCCTGGATCGGCAGCTTGCAAGGCAAATGCCGCTGTGCTATCTATCTCTCAGGGCCCAAATTCACTTATTTTTATTTTATTTTTTTGTAATATCTTTAAGCACCATGATTACAAACATGTTTGCAGTTGAGTTTCAGTTATAAAAAAGAACGACTCGGGGCCTGGGAGATAGCATGGAGGTAAGGCGTTTTTTCATGCAAAAGGTCATCGGTTCGAATCCCGGTGCCCCATATGGTCCCCTGTGCCTGCCAGGAGCAATTTCTGAGCATGGAGCCAGGAGTAACCCCTGAGCACTGCCGGGTGTGACCCAAAAACCAAAAAAAAAAAAAAAAGAACGACCCCCTCATATCCAAATAATTGATACAATTTTACTACAATTTTCTTTCTATGAAATATCTTTTTAAATCTAACTCAAGATGTATGGATAATAAATTATATTTTTAAATTCCAAAAATGTGGCAACAATTAAAGCATAATACATATCTTGGTAATAAATCCTAAGTATTCCTGAGATATTATGAATCTTGTAATTTTTTTTAAAAAAGAAGCAGTAACTTTAAACTTATTTAAAATAAGAAATATTCTTGAATGGCTGTAGAAGGTCATAAACGATCCAATAATTAATAAAAAAGACATTAAAATTTTTGAAAAAATTGAAAACTATGAAAAGTGATAAGAATGCTTTAGAAATTAATGCTTTGGTTTTATGATGCTAATATATTGTTTTAACTATTTTCCATATTTAGTTTTCTAAGACCCCTCTACGTTAAGGTACTTATTTATCATTTTTGTAGCCAGCAGAGGGCAATAGAGCATTATACACTTAATATCCTAAGACAATTAAAACACGTCATATTGATGGTAATCTCCAACATGAAAATATAATCAAAATAAACTTGTCATGTTACTAGAAGGTGTGTCTGTATGTTTGTACCCTGAATTTTGAATTTTGTTTTTGATTCTTCCTGGCTATTCGCTCAGAAGTCGCTCCTGGCAGGCACGGGGGACCATATGGGGAACCAGGGTATCAAACCGAGGTCCGTCCTAGGTTAGCGCAGGCAGGCAGGCACCTACCTTAACTCCAGCGCCACCTCCCGGCCCCCTTGTTTTTGATTCTTAACTATAACTGTAAAATTGTGATTGAAAATTGGTCCAAGGGAACAATGAATAAACAAAGAACTATCTTCCATTTATATTCAATGTCTACAGTCTTTTGTTGTTGTTGGTTTTGGGTCATACCCAGTGATGCTCAGGGGTTACTCCTGGCTATGCGCTCAGAAATTGCTCCGGGCTTGGGGGACCATATTGGACACTAGGGGATTGAATCGAGTCTGTCCTAGGTTAGCGTGTGCAAGGTAAAAATGCCTTACCGCTTGTGCCACTATTCCTCTTAAAAGAAAATTTACATAAACCCAATATTTGTAGGAAAGCTTCTAGTAAAGATTATTTTACCCATTGAACACTGTCAAAATAGAGTTTTCTTTACTCAAAAAGTATGCATATACTTCACGTTTTTCATATAAGTAGCTTTTCATTACTTATATTGTTTTATCTTTTAAGTTAAATTATCATATAATTATATTAATTATTGCTTTATAATTTTATTATAGGTTAATTAAGCATCCTCAAGATTTAAGTATTTATTATTATTGATATAACATACAATTTAAGGACTAAGTAACTATCTAAATTAATTGCAATCATATTTTCTCTCAAGTTGAATTTGATATCAAAGATTTTTGTTTGCTTTTTATGTATATATATGTATTCAAAAGTAATTTATTAAATACTTATAACTATTGTAATGTTAGAATGTCAATATTTTCCCTTCAAATCTTAAATAACTGATTCTTTGATATTAGAAACTATTGTTCCCAACAGTCTACTCTTACTCATCAATAGATAAGACCTGCATAGTTCATTTTATGACATGACTGTCTAGACATGAAGCATGTTTTCATTATCTTGGATCAGCACCCACCCAACAAAAGTCAGGTATTTTACCTTTATAAACTTGTAATGTAATACCATTGCAAAAAAAGCTTTATTTAGTTGTCAGATAAATAAAATGAAAAATGACACATTTAAATTCCATTTTTTTTGGTTTGGGATGCTTTATTCTTGGCTGACTTTTAACATTATTTTAACTTATACTCACATGACTTAAGTGGGAACATACTTTGAAACTATTACATTACTAGCAGCTGAACATCATTGGACCATCACATTTTAGATACTCCATGACAAGTTTAGTTATAGGATATACTCAATTGGCCTATTCGAAAATAGATTGTTACTACTAATGAACTATGTATGGTGGAACTAATTAATTAATTGTTCCCACTATTGCTGAAAGTCTATCACATCACTAAAATATGCTTTTGTCTCTGTGCTTTAGATGTCAGTTTATCAGGAAAATTCTTTATCAAAAAACTATTATTTTAAAGATTTTTGGCATATATAATAATGCTTTGAGTTCTATTATATGAAATTTCATAATATTTAGCAAACTTTTGATCCAGTGGTTAAGTGGCATAGCATGTCTACTAACTTTATAATTGAAAAGAACCCTATTTTATTTGTTTCTCTAATTTTAGGGGGGACACATCTGGTGATGCTCAGATTTTACTTCTATATCTGCATGTAGAAACACTCCTGGTGGTAATCTGGTGACTATATGGGATGACAGGAATCGAACCCGGATGAGCTGCATGCAAGGCAAGAGCTCTCCCTCTGTACTATCTCTCCAACATCCTTCCCCATAGTAGCATATATATATATATATATATATATTTGGTTTTTGGGCCACACCCGGTGATGCTCAGGGGTTACTCCTGGCTATTCGCTCAGAAGTTGCTCCTGGCAGGCACGGGGGACCATATGGGGAACCGGGGGATCGAACCGAGGTCTGTCCTATGTTAGCGCAGGCAAGGCAGACACCTTACCTTCAGTGCCACTGCCCGGCCCCAGTAGCATATATTTTTAATATATTTTATTGAAACACCTTGATTACATACATGATTGTGTTTGGGTTTCAGTCATGTAAAGAACACCACCGATCACCAGTGCAACGCTCCCATCACCATTGTCCCAAATCTCCCTCCTCCCCACGCAACCCTCACCTGTACTCTAGACAGGCTTTCCATTTCCATCATACATTCTTATTATTAGAACAGTTCAAAATGTTGTTATTTCTCTAACTGAACTCATAGTAGCATATTTTAAAGATAAATGCCATGGAGTTATTTAGCATCTATGTACCCTTCATCCTGCTAAATTCACAAAGTGTACTAAAGAGAACAGTACAGCAGGTACAGCATTCACCTTGCACATGGCTCTCATTCAATTTGATCTCTTGTACTGGATATATCAGGCAGAGCTGACCACAAGTGATCTCTGAGTGTAGAAGCAGGAGTAAGTCCTGGATACTGCTGGATATAAGGAAAGTAAAAGAGGAAGGGAGAAAAAGAAGGGAAAAGTGAAGGGAGGGGGGAGAGAAGGAAGGAGGAAGAAAGGAGGAGGAAGGAATATGAAGTAGGAAGGAAAAGGAAGGAAGGGAGAGAGGGAGAGAGAAAGGAAGGAAGGGAGGAAGGAAGGAATGAACTAAGGAGGGTAGGAAGGGAGGAAGGAAGGAAAGGAGGGAGGAAAAAGGGAAGGAGGAGGGAGAGTAGGAAAGGAGAGAGGGAAGGAAAGGAGTAAGGATGGAGAAGAATGATTTTTCATCTTGGCTCTGATAACAGTATTTTCCAGATAATTTTTTGATGTGACTGGAAGGCTGTCCTGTATATTGTAAATTATTTAAAACATCGTTTGTCTTTACACACTTTAAAGCCCCAGTATTATCTCTTCACTTTCTGTTAGACATCCAAAGAAATTACTCTAGACATCGCCAAATAGTCTGTGAATTTGGTATACAAGAACACCAAAATAGAATAAATCTTCCAGAAATTCCCCCATCCCTTCAGGAATTGTATGCTAAGATTAAGTGTAAAAGGCTTTATAGTCAGGTCCCGGGAGATAGCATAGAGGTAAGGTGTTTACCTTTCATGCATAAGGTCATTGGTTCGAATCCCGGTGCCCCATATGGTCCCCCGTGCCTGCCAGGAGCAATTTCTGAGCATGGAGCTAGGAGTAACCCCTGAGCACTGCCGGGTGTGACCCAAAAACCAAAAAAAAAAAAAAAAGGCTTTATAGTCTAGATATTCTGAGTTTAGGTTTTCTTCTTATCCCTGCCTATAGTCTAGATAAGAAGGTCTTAAATACACCGTTCAAAAGGAAGTATAAGTGAGAAATTACATGCAATGTATCCTCATGTTTTTTATTTTTTTAGTTTTTGCTTTTTTGTTTGGTGTAATGGGCTGGACCCAATGAGTTTCAAGGGGACTTCTGGCTCCATGTTAGCATATACAATGCAAAGGCCTTTACTTCCTATCCAGTCTCTCTGGACCCTCAATGTACTTAAAAGAGCTGAAATATTATTGGTGACATAATTTTCCAGAGTAAATATTTGTTAACAATTTATGGGGAAATAATTTCTCTTGTAACCTTTTGCAGTGAAGATGATCTTTTGGGGAAGACCTTGTAAATTAGATTTTTTGATTAGTTTTGGTTTTTTGGGACACACCTAGTGACTCTCGGGAGTTACTCCTAGCTATGCTCTCAGAAATCGCTCCTGGCTTGGGGGACCACATGGGATGCTGGGGTGGGGGGTGGTGGGACCGTCCTAGACTAGCACCGGCAAGGGAAACGCCTTACTGCTCCATGCCACCACTCTGGCCCCTAGTAAATTTTAAGAGAGAAACTTTTTTTTTTTTGTGGTTTTTGGGTCATACCCGGCAGTGCTCAGGGGTTACTCCTGGCTCCATGCTCAGAAATTGCTCCTGGCAGGCACGGGGCACCATATGGGGCACCGGGATTCGAACTGATGACCTTTTGCATGAAAGGCAAACGCCTTACCTCCATGCTATCTCCCGGGCCCCAAGAGAGAAACTTTTATCTTAGATAGAGAATGAGTGGCCGGAGAGATAGCATGGAGGTAGGGCATTTGCCTTGCATGCAGAAGGATGGTGGTTTACATCCCGGCATCCCATATGGTCCCCCAAGTCTGCCAGGAGCGTTTTCTGAGCATAGATCCAGTAGTAACCCCTGAGCGCTGCAGGGTGTGACCCAAAAACTAAAAACCAAAAAAAAAAAAATAGAAAATGATTAGAAGTTATTCAGAGGGACTGGAGAGTTAGTGCAGTGCACTCAGCCAACCCAGGACGACTGGCGGCTTTATTCCAAGTATCCCATATGATCCCTCAAGCCTGTCATGGGTTCTTTCTGAACGCAGAGCCAGGAGTAATCCCTGAATGCTTCCAGGTTATCTAGAGAAATCTGGGCATAAAGGCAAGTTCATCAGTCTATATTCTGGTTCGTAAATCACAGTTTCAACTGGGTAAAATGTGTGTAATGATCCGTATTCATTATTACCTTTGACAGTATTCTTACTGTTATGAAATTTTAATTTAAACAATGATGTAATCCGACCCCAGGAGAGGTTCTCTAACGGAGGTAGGGAGGACGAGTTCTCTCTCCTCCAATTCAGAGAACGCGTCTACCACCCAGTAACCAGCGGTTCTGAGGTGAATCGGCGAGTGAACAGCTCACGGAGAGTCAGACTTGAGGAAATATCAGCTTTATTCGGTGGAAATAACTGAGGTCCAATGACCCAGCGTCAGTTCCAACCCAAAAAGCCCCCAAACCTTTCACAGACCTCTCTTTTATACATTAGAGTCATGTACCACCCTAGGGTAGGGGCAAAAAGCCAGGTCCCACCCTAGAGTAGGGTCCAATCACTGATCAGGGTAAGATCAGGGTGGGTCCAGAAAGCCAGGTCCCACCCTAGAGTAGGGTCCAATCACTGATCAGGGTAGGATCAGGGTGGGTCCAGAAATGTTTATACATAGAAATTCCAAATCATGATAAGATTAGAAATGTTTACATATGCAACAAACAAGATCAGAAAAATCTACAGTATGGGATACACAACTTTACTAATCAGACTTTGCTATGTGTCTATTCATTTCCATGAGAGTAAACATAATTGACAACTAATCAGTTAAGACAGACCGTCAGGGCTGGAGTGATAGCACAGAGATAGGATGTTTGCCTTGCATGCGGCTGACCCAGGTTCAATACCCAGCATCCTATATGGTTCTCTGAGCCTGCCAGAAGTGATTTCTGAACACAGAGCCAGGAGTAACAGTTAAGCACTGCCGGATGTTGCCTAAAACAAAACAAACAAACAAAAAAGAAAAAATATTAAGATAGGCCTGCCAGAAAACTAATTTTTTGAAAGATACAACCGTTACCCCTAAAAATTATGTTATGCATTAATCAGTCAAGTATCAAGTATGAGAATGAATTCCATTTTTAAGATTTTATCACTGTTTTTTTGTCTATATTTTTTTGGTGTTTGGGTCACACCCTGCAGTGCTGAGGGGTTACTCCTGGCTCTATGCTCAGAAATGGTCCCTGGCATGTACAGGGGACCATATGGGATGCCAGGATTCAAACCACTATCCCTCTGTATGAAAAGCAAATGTCTTATCTCCATGCTATCTCTCCGGCCCCTAGATTTTATTACTGTTTCATACAGATAAGAGAATAATTTGAATGTCAAACTCCTTTTGCATAATAAATTCAGGTAAAATTTATGGGATAATGAAGTAAGTAAAGTTTAATTTAAATAAACCAAGATGCACAATTATATTTAAGTTCATTAATTAATATGTTAATTCATTAAATGAATTATATTTAAATCCACACGTTTATATTTGAATATTTATATTTAAATCCATATGTTTAAATCTTAAGTTTGTGTATGATAAAATTAATGTTACTGGGAAGAATTATGATAGACAAATACCTAGCAATTAATTCTCCAGCTAGAAAGAACAATTAGTAAAGTAATGAATTGCACTTAAAGACATTCTTTTTTCCCAAAGGTTCAGGAAAACCTATGCTTTGATTTATTGCCCTTTGCCTAAACAATTGAGTTAACTCTCTAGTGTGGCATATAAAACCTATGAAATTCAAGCATACTTGTGAAATATTATCATTTTGTTTATTAATTGATATAATAAAATCTAAAGCCATCTCTTAAACAAACAAATTATAATCCTTTCGGAAAACAAAGCCTTTTAGTTGTTAAGAAATGTCTAATATTTCTGCATTATTACTTTGCTTTACATGTATTGTAACTCTAGGCAACTGAGTAACTTCTAACAAAGAACGATTGTGAAACTTTAAATATTTGTGATTAAAGTGAAATTTACTACACATTAGGAGGGACAATATATTGATGTGACATTTTAAAAATCAAATTCTGTACACTTTAGTATGAATTGAAAATAGTAGACAACCATCAGATACAATTATACATACATAATTAGTATAATCATGTGATGGAATTTAATTTTGCTATTTTAAAAACTGCCAGTGACTAATAATATAGAACATGAAAAAAGTTAATGACATTGTTGAGTGCAGTGAAAATATTGATTACATAAAAGTTTTATATATTATTTCATATTGTGAGGACAAAGAATATCTGTATCTGCTGATAGCATGTTATTATATATGTAGTATTACAAGTATTTTTACTTTTTTCAAATGTTCCTAATATATGTTACTCTCACATTTTGAAGAAAAATAAATAGAATCTTTTTTGAATAACTAGCATCTAAGTATAGTGTGCCATATTAATATAAATATATATTCTAGGCCAAAGAAACAGTATAGAATGTAAAGTACTTGCCTTGCATGATTCTAAACTGGACTTAATCCCCAGCTCCAAAAATAATCCCTGTGCCAGGAATGACCCTGAATACAAGCAGGTATGGCCCTATTCTCTCCTAAGTACATAAATATTTAATTTAAAGTAGTATGACAAAGTATTATATATTAGATTAGTAAAACATTTTTGTAATTAAAACATGGTATATAAATTTATATTCATAAGTCTCTTAATAAATGGAGTAACTATTGTGTGACTTTTTAGTAAGATGGTTTCACTGACCAGCTAACATCCACTTTGTTTCAAAGATAATCAGATGATAAATAAATTAAAGAAAATATACACTGTACTATCAAAATTCTATCTTTAATAAAGCAGTTTTAAAGAAGTATACAGAAATAGGACATTGAGAAGATGAGATTAGAGAAAATCAACAAAGATTTTAGGTTAGAATAATGGAATTGAATGATTTCTTCTGGAATGTGGCCAGGATACTAGAGAGAAGGTGATTAAACTCTTGGGAAAATATATAATTATCCTTGTTGGTAAGACAGTGGGTTTACATTTCGTGTCAATTTTCAGCAGTGGTTTATTTCTCAGCTCTAATAGTAGGATATGGATTCAGTATTTATCCACAAGAATGAGCACCTTCGTATTTAGAATTCTAGTCCTTAATCATACCAGGCAGCTATTAAATCCCAAAGCTCTAGTTTAGCTTTTAAATCTAAAGTAATTTTTCTATGACAGACAGACACTAATAGGCTATAAAATAAATAACATGAAACTCTCAATATAATATATAATAGTATGTAATGAATTTTATTATTCATATTATTATGGTTATTATTGTGTAAGTATGGTTATTATTGCGTAACTTTTTTCAAAGTTGTATACCATATAATATTTAGATTTCCTTTTTATTTATTGACCCCCAAACTAACCTCGATGAGGAAACTTTAATAGAACTGCAAGATGTTTTTCAAATCAACATAATGCTTCTTTAATGAACTGACTGAAATAGCTATAAGAATCTAGGTAAATATTATTCAGAATAAATAAAACAGCAGGTGGGACTAAACACTATGAATGTACAAAAATGAGATTTAAATCCCAACATATGTATCTCAATCTTTCAAATATTTTTGAAAGGTATTTTTAAGCAATGAAAACCCCCAAACATTAAACAGTTTTGTAAGACACATCTGCAGAATTATACATAATGTAAATTACTTACAAGATAGTTTGTGTTCAAATTGTAAGCCTATAGATTATGTCATTCAGCTGTGCAGCTGTTAACTCTAATCCCAATTTAAGAGAATTTTAATTCATGATTGGAGTAGTATATGTTGGTTTCAGATATAAATGGAAATAAGATACCATGGACAGTAAAATTCTATAGTACGATATACATACACACACTATTCTGTTTTCAAATATATTTGCAATGTCTTAACAAATCTGTATCACATATTTTTCCATCAAGACAAAAAGGGACATAAACTCTTCTTGAGCAGTTTAGACATACAATTTAAAAAAGGATTAAACCTACATTCCAGATAGAAATAAAACTACAAATATATGCAATCCAGTCATTTTTTGTACTTACCTCCTAAACTGAAATGGATTTTTAAGCAAACACAACCAAACTTACACATCCATAGTGTTCTCTAGATAAAACAGAATCTGTATAAATAACATTACTTTCATCAACATCTTTTATTTAAACTTCATAGTCTGGTATAGGAGCAGATCCAGACAGCCAGGGTCCAAATCTGTTTTCTATCTCAGACTACGTGAGAATCTTCTTTCTCATATATAACATAGGATAATGTCAATAATCCAATAATGTGCTTCTTCATGTTTAAATAAGTTAAAAACATATATAATATAACAATACTTTAGCAAATAATGCTACATAAATATTGGTTGTTGTTATTTTCTTTTTTGGAGCTAGAGATAGGGAAACATAGTTTCTATACAAAAAGAGACAAAAATGATATTATACTTATTATTTAGTAAAGAGATATCATAGCATGTATAATAATGTACCGTATATAATTATAATAGTCTCTATATAGAAATCCTTGACCTAGAATTTCTGATTATTTTGGACTCACAAATAGAAATCTTTATCAAATTAGAAGAATAGGGGCCGGTAGATAGCATGGAGGTAAGGCATTTGCCTTGCATGCAGTATGACGGTGATTCGAATGCTGACATCCCATGTGGTCCCCCGAACTTGCCAGGAGTGATTTCTGAGCATAGAGTCAGGAGTAACCCCTGAGCACTGCCAGGTGTGATCCCCTTCCCAACAACAAGAACAACAACAACAAAAATTAGAAGAATAAATTTTAGTTTTGAGGAAATCATGAAAGTCAGTTTCTTTAGACATCATATTTTCTCTCACTTCATAAAAATAATTCCTGATAGTCACTTTTAGTTTAAAGGTGAAATGCATTACATCCATGTTTTCATTCTTTGTTCTAAATTATCTGACCCAAACAAACATGACTATAATTCGAATGAAACTTTTCTGAAGTTTTTTCAAAAATCAAGCTACTAAGACATCAACCTCATGTGTGACACACAATGTTAGTTCTCTATAGTGAATGAATAAAAGAGTAAATAGATAAAATGGCCCAGAATCCCTCTTCTTATGAATATTTTAATAACAATAAACAGTCAATAGTAAAAAAAATAAGAAAATATGTAGTCTCTTAGATGGGGACACATATTTTGGAAAGCATTTTTTGAGAATATAACGTTTAAGATAAGTGGTTATAAAAAATAAAAACAAAGATTCTCTAAGATTTGATTTAATTAAAACCTGAGAAAGAAAATAAAACAGACTGCAAAATTTTGGGGCCCTAATAGTCTAATGAGAGCAAATGCAAAATTTCTAAAGCAAACCTAAGGGGTAAAGGCCTCAGAACAAATGAGACTAGCTCATGTCAGGACTCCCTGATTTCTTCTGGGGGGAAAAAGGGTTCTCCAAACAAAAACTGAGATGGAAATCACTAGAGGCTTTTGAGTATTATCCCTCTGTTTGCTCTGTTAAAAACCATCTTATATAGGAGCCGAAGAGATAGCATGGAGGTAAAGCATTTGCCCCTGATCGCTGCCTGGTGTGACGGAACCCACTCCGCCCCCACTCCCCCACTCAAAAAAAAGAAAAAAACAAAGAACATCTTATATTTGTAGTTAATTCCATTAACTGACTTCCTCTATAGGGAGTATGCCATTTCTCATTTTAAGACAATTAACTTTCCACTCCATATGTCCCCTCCCTCAGGTTAGTTGTCATATTCAGAGGAAACTAAAGATCTTAATTTTCATGTGTAGAGCATTAGAAACATTATTACCATAGTGATATAATATGGAGTGAGCAACATTTACTAAAGAGCAAAGTCTAAAAAAAAA